>JAJOZX010002529.1:547500-552500 GCA_023014485.1 Bathynomus jamesi | reverse complement strand
TAACGGATTTCGACTTTACGACGGATGATATTACACAAGCCATAGGGAAACTAAAAACACACTCAGCGGCAGGACCGGATAAATGGAATGCCACACTGATCAAAAACTGCAAGAATGCAATCGCTGAGCCCCTATACTGGATATGAAGACGATCATTAGACACAGGAGAAATACCGGGCATCCTGAAGAGCTCGAACATAGTCCCAATATATAAAGGAGGAGATCGATCCGAGGCCAAAAACTATAGGCCAGTGTCGCTTACATCTCATCTCACTAAAATATTTGAAAGAATAGTTAGACAGAAAATCTATGACTTTTTGGAAACTCAGAAAAAATTCAATGATAACCAACACGGGTTTCGATCAGGCAGATCATGCCTATCACAACTAATGGAACACTACAACAACATTATTGATTCACTTGAAAGTAATGAAAACTATGATGTACTATACACAGACTTTGCTAAAGCGTTCGACAAGTGTGACCACGGAATCATAATACATAAACTGAAATATATGGGAATAACAGGAAAAGTAGGGAAATGGATATATAATTTCCTTAGTGAGCGGAGGCAAGTCGTTACAGTACAAGGAGTATCTCATCAGAATCAGAGGTCCTCAGCTCGGTACCACAAGGAACAGTATTAGCTCCACTACTCTTCATAATCATGCTAACTGACATAGATGAGGACGTTACCAGAGACAGCACAGTAACATCCTTTGCGGATGACACAAAGATCAGTAGAAAAATAAGAAACCCAGAAGACATAGGATCTCTACAAACCGACATAAACAAAATCTACAAGTGGACGGAAGACAACAATATGAAGTTTAACACCGAGAAATTTCAGCTATTACGGTACGGAAAAAGAGAAGACCTAAAGTCCAAGGAATATTATACCCCAAATGGACAGGAAATTCAGAGAAATTCCAGAGCAAAAGATTTAGGGGTTGTAATGACAGATGATGCGAAATTTGAAACACAAAATAAGATAGCAGTAAACAGAGCAAAGAGAATAACGGGTCAGATATTGAGAACCTTTAAACGAAGGGATAGGAATGTAATGATTCCTCTACTGAAAACCCTGATAATACCCAAATTGGAATACTGCTCGGTCCTAACATCCCCATATAAAAAAGAAGACATTAGACAGCTGAGGGGATCCAAAGAAGCTTCACAGCCAAGATCAATGGGTGCAAAGAACTAAATTACTGGGAAAGGTTACGAGAACTAGACCTATATTCACTGGAAAGAGGAGAGAGATACACCATTATTTACACTTGGAAAATAATGGAGAAACTAGTCCCTAATCTTACTCTGAATCCCATAACTCCCCAAACAACGGTGGAAAGTAGAAGCGGTAGACTGTCGTATTCCCAAATTGAAGGCGAGACAGGGAACATCCTTAACCCTGAAAGAAAATAGTTTTGTAGTGAGAGGACCAAAACTGTTTAATCAGTTGCCCAAAGACCTAAGAAACACGAAGGGAGTGCAGTGGAAATCTTCAAAAGACTAGATGCCTGGCTCAGAACAATCCCCGATGAGCCGGGCGTACCTGGCTATGTGAGGTGGAGAGCGCAAGAATCCAACTCACTACTTCACCAGGCCAACTCGAGAGGAGGGGCGACAGGCTTGACCTTCGCGAGATGAGAAGTCGTCGCGCGGAACCTTTGTAAGGTTGTAAGGTAAGGTTATAACACACACATTATATATAATATATATATATATATATATATATATATATATATATATATTATATATAATATATATATATATATATATATATACACATATACGGTATATATATATATACACATATTCACACATATATGGTATACATATATATACACACACACACATATATATATATATATATATATATATATATATATATACACACACACACACATATATGGTGTATATATATATATAATAATGTTATAATGTTTCAGACCAACAAAGACCCTAGGATCCACTCATGGCTGGTCTACCTAACTCTGTTCGTGTATTGTGTATGTCCTCCGTGGTGGCGGAGGGGACCTACAATTTTACGTGGTTCCGAACCACAAGAACATAAGAAATTTATGTAAAAACTGCCGGTAAATTGGCAACGACCAATTTTTACGAAACTAAATAATTATCAATTTAAAACTAATTAATTATCGATTTAAAACTAGATAGAATCTCTGATCCAGAGGATCAAGTCATAATAGACTACTATCCACAAATATGTTACACTCTATATCTATTATAAAGGACATGCAAATATATCGGATCCAAAGAATCCAGTCAATTTCATTACGGTATCCATCAAGTCACGGTCCATATCGATAGCGGACCAAGTCAAAATTTACAATCATATACATTACAATATACACTTACAAGAAAAAGTAGGTGTGGCTGTAAAGACTGTAAAGTAATGTAGAAATGTGTGTGCACCCATTTGGGTCTCCCATTTAAAGGTGTTTGTGGGGCAAGTGAAGATCATGAGTTTTTCAATACCTCACAGTACTATGGGGGGCACCGCTCGGCAGAGGAATCTCTTTAAATGGGGTGTGTAAGGACAGAGAGTATCCCCTAACCCAAGACGCTGCCTCCCTATATCCCACAACACTTGTGTTGAGCTGTGGGATCTATCCCCAGAAAGCCTTAATTTTACTACCTTAAACTATACCCTTTCTGTCAACATATGCGTCTAATCGATTTTTAAACATGTTTATAGACGTGCTACTATTACTTCTACCGGCAAACTATTCCAGCTATTTACTATTCTATGCGTAAAAAGTTTTTCGCACATATATATATACATACATATATATATATATATACATACATATATATATATATATATATATATACATATATATATACATACATATATACACATATATATATATACATATATATATACATACATATATACACATATATATATATACATATACATATATATATACATATATACACATTTATATATATATACATATATATACACACATATATATATATATAATTTAGTGTGGACCAAAAAAATGAAGGTTTAAAAATCTTTGTTCCACATGAGTAATGTTATTCCTTTTGCTTACCTTAATCAAATTACAAATTTTGAAACCTCTACGTCAAGTTTTAGGGGTCCCGAGAAAATTGCACTTTTCCTTTTAATGCTGAAAAAATTAGTTTTTCCTCATTTTCATAAGTTCTGCTTTTTTTTGTTGGAAATTCTTTACGATTCTTGAAAACTGTTTTGAGCAGGTATTGTTTGTCCTCTTCTTTAGTTGTCACTGCTTGATTAAATTTTTCAATCAATGCAACACCCGCTCAGCTGTGTCATTGTCACTCTAAGGGCACGAACTCTAGCACAGCCTCTTTGGTACTCAAGATCTATTCCCCATGTTGATGCAGAATTTTCAGTGAAGAGAGAATTGAGATGTAGAGCATCAAAAGAGATTTAGTCCTTGAAGTAACAAAATCAGAAATCCTTTTTTCTTTAAAAGAAGCTAGGGTTACCTTTGCTTCTAAACGTTTCAGTCCCTTATTTCTTGGAGGCATTTTGATATTATTTCGCATTTGCTCCTTTTCTTCAAGGGATATGCTTTTGTCAAAGAAGCTTAATCCAACAAGTGTTTCTGAGAGGTACCGCAGATGTCGTTTAATGGCATTTTGGGCTTGCTTGATAACACTTGATATCAAAGAATTTTCCTCCATTATTGCAAGATCTTGCAAAAATTTAAGATCAACATTTGGGGCTTCCTCTGGTTGAGAAGCTTTTGCCCAAGATTTTGCGTATACCAATGCAACAAATAAACAAATTTCTGTTATTGCATCAAGTTCTTTTTTAGTCATCTTAAATTGATTTTGGAGAAGAAAAAGCTTAAATGCATAAATTCCTTTTGCCATCCATCTTGCATGATGGTACGCTCCAGGTCTCTTCAAGGGAGTATTAGAAATGCTTTCTTCTCCAAAAAACAAGAGAACAAGTTGAAAAAATTCTTTATAATCATCTCTTGGCTGTTTAGAGTTGAGTGCCTCCTCATGATTAAGACTGTTTGATTTTTTAAATCTTGAACTCTTTCAATTATTCTGCAGCTTTGGGAATCAACAGCAGTTGTGATTTGAGAATGATCCATAAAATCCCATTGAGTTTTGAATCTTTTGAAGATTGGAATATCAGGTTCAGAGGAATGGCCCATAGAAGTCCGGAAGACTTGAGATAGGACAATCTCATAAATATGGTGTCTGCAGGCTAAATATAAAAGCTCTTTTCCAAGTTCTTGTTCAATTTTAGTGCAAGCTCCAGCATGGATTCCGGTATTGGATGCTGTTGTGTCAAATGACAGCCCAATAATTCTCTGGGTCATATCATGTTCTTGCAGAAGAGAAATGCAAACACGAGCCATCTCCGTACCCGTGCCAGCAGTGACTTTAGGAATTCCCAGCAATTTCTCTTCACTATTCCCATTGACTAACACTGCAATCCTTTCCGTTCTTCCTTCGCCTGCAAGAAAAAGTTAAAATATATAATTTATATATATTTATTTTTAATATTTTATTTATATATATTATATTATACATTTAATATTTATTTTATATTTAATATATTTATATATATTATAATTTATATATATATATATATTTTAAATTAAACGAGTTATTTTAAATTAAACTTGATTTATTTTAAATTAAACTTGACTTATTTTAAAATAAACGATTATTTTAATTTGAACTTGAGTTATTTTAATTTGAAGTAAATGGTGTAGATTGTGAAAACTAGCTTGACAGTGAAATGTAACCTAATTAAATAGAAATTTAGCTCTCAAAATGTTTAATTAAAACCAACCAGATAATAACACATTGACTAGGTGTGAAAACCAGACCCACAACTAAGTTTTTCACCTGAGATAAAATATAAATATGCTAAATTAATCAGACAAAAAAACTAACCTGATATCTCTGGGAGCATTTTTCCATCCCAATGAAGAACTAAAGGCTCTCCAGGACAA
>JAJOZX010002529.1:540000-542500 GCA_023014485.1 Bathynomus jamesi | reverse complement strand
GCGTTATATCGTGAACTAAAGAGAATAATCATAGCTTTCTTATTCAAAAGGTTGGGGAACCTACGAGGTTGGACAGTATTTTAGATTTAGTAATAACTACGGATGATAGGCTAATTACTGATCTTCAAGTAATAGAACCGTTGAGCAATAGCGATCACAATATGGTAGAGTTTGTCCTCTCAGTAAGTCACTCGAAACCAACTAACTCGACTAAAATTCCTAACTTCCAGCACGCAGACTTTAGTAAATTTCGAAATAAATTTTCACACGTCAATTGGGAAAACGTAATGGGGAACTCCAACGCAAAACTAATGTGGGAATCGTTCGTAAACGGTATTTAGGACTATAAATGAGGAATGTGTACCGTACAAAATTAAGCGTGCGAAAGTAAACAACAAGCCCTTGTGGTTTACTTCTAGAGTAGGAGACATTATAAAGAGTAGAGATAGGGCTTATAGGCTACATAAGTGCGATAAAGACAATTTGTTGTTACGAAACAACTACATATCTCTAAGGCGTGAAGCGAAAAGTGTAATAAAAAAGTCCAAGCGCGAATTTGAAATCTCCATAGCTCGTGACGGTAAAGAAAACCCCAAGCGATTCTTTCAATACGTCAATAATAGAAATCCAGTAAAAAGTGTCTTGGGGCCTTGAAAAATGTAAACGGAGATCTAGTTTCTGAAAACAAGGAAATGGCTACCTTGCTAAACGAATTTTTTACGTCAGTTTTTACTATAGAAGATGTAACGAATATCCCTACGGTCATAGACATAATACCTTTTGATAATGGTAATATTTTGGATAATATTGTCGTTAGTGAAGGGGAGTAATGCGCTATATTGATAAAATGAAAACGCGTAAATCACCGGGTCCGGATTCCATATATCCCATACAACTAAAAGAATTAAAAGATAGCATTGTTGTGCCGCTAACAAAGATTTTTAATGCGTCTATTTCTGAGGGGTGCGTACCAGATAATTTCAAGTTAGCAAACGTAACACCTATCTTTAAGAAAGGCGATAAAGGTGCGGCGGGAAATTATAGGCCAATCAGTTTAACGTCTGTTGTAGGTAAGCTACTGGAATCAATAATTAGGGATCGTATAGTCGAACACTTAGAATGCATAATCTAGTTAGAAATACGCAGCACGGTTTTAGGCGAAACAAATCTTGCTTAACTAATCTTTTAGAATTTTTCCAAAGCGTGGTTGACGTTTACGATAGACATCGGGCGGTTGATGTAGTGTATTTAGATTTTCAAAAAGCGTTTGACACCGTGCCGCACAAAAGACTCATTGAAAAAACTAAGGCTCATGGAATCAGGGGTGTAGTAATAAATTGGCTAGAAGAGTGGTTGCGAGGCAGGAAACAGAGGGTGGTCGTTGATGGAGCGGAGTCGTGTTGGGCTAATGTAGCGAGTGGCGTTCCTCAGGGTTCTGTATTGGGCCCCTTGCTTTTTCTTATATATATTAACGATTTAGATGTCGGCCTAGTCAGTACAGTTTCAAAGTTTGCGGATGACACGAAGCTGGGTGGTAGGGCGATTAATGACGAAGATAGAGGTAAAATCAGGAAGATCTGAATAAAATCGTTGATTGGTCAGTCACATGGCAAATGAGATTTAACGTGGATAAGTGCAAAATTTTGCATATAGGTTCGCGTAACGGTAATTTTGCGTATAGTATGTCAGGGAAAGAATTAACAAGCGTAGAGCAGAAAAAGATTTAGGAGTTATAGTCACTGGTGATTTAAAAGTAGCGAAACAAAGTACAGCACGGTCAATAAGGCGAACAAAGTGTTAGGTTTTATAGATCGAAATTTGAGTACAAATCGCGCGATATTATAGTTCCTCTTTATAAATCATTAGTTAGACCCCATTTGGAGTACGCGGTCCAATTTTGGAATCCACATATGCGCAAAGATATAGACAAAATCGAGAGTTCAAAGACGAGCAACTAAGATGATTCCGTCTCTTAGGTCAAAGTCGTACGAGGATAGGCTTAAGGAGTTAAAATTGACTACTCTCGAGACTAGGAGGTTAAGGGGTGATCTAATCCAGGTTTTCAAAATTATGAATGGGTTTGATAACGTAGATAGAGATAGCTTTTTCGAAATGTCTCAATATAATAGGACTAGAAATAACGGTGTAAGTTGACAAGTAGAAGGTTCGAGACAGCAGTTGCGAAAAACTTTTTTACGCATAGAATAGTAAATAGCTGGAATAGTTTGCCGGTAGAATATTAGTAGCACGTCTATAAACATGTTTAAAAATCGATTAGACGCGCATGTTGATAGAAAGGTATAGTTTAAGGTAGTAAATTAAGGCTTTGTGGGGATAGATCCCACAGCTCAACACAAGTGTTGTGGGATATAGGGAGGCAGCGTCTTGGGTTAGGGGATACTCTGTCCTTACACACCCCATTTAAAGAGATTCCTCTGCCGAGCGGTGCCCCCCATAGTACTGTGAGGTATTGAAAAACTCATGATCTTCACTTGCCCCA
>JAJOZX010002529.1:530000-535000 GCA_023014485.1 Bathynomus jamesi | reverse complement strand
GTCCAGGCACTGCTGATAACGCGAAGCAATGGAATCGCAAACATCACGAAACATTTCGTTTGGTATTTGTGTGCATTCTCGTTCAATGGCTGCTCTCAATTCAGCGACTGTTGCAGGTTTTATAGCGTAGACTTTGTCTTTTAAGTATCCCCATAGAAAAGTCTAGTGGTGTGAGGTCTGGTGAACGCGGAGGGTATTCTACGAAACCCCTTCGTCCAATCCACATCCACATCGTGCCAAGTACCACTCGCAATACTCCACTCTTCGGTCCGGATCATCTTCATTAATAGCATGGACTAATCTTGGAATGTAACTTTTCCATTGACAGCGCTTCAAAATGCGTTGGACAGACGATTCTGAAATTCCTACCTCACGACTCGCTTGCCGCACAGATTTTCTTGGACTTTGGTGATACGTTTCCATACTCTTTCTTGCTTTGTGGGGCTTGTCGATGTCCGTGGTCTTCCGGAACGCTTCTTGTGGACATTCTGAACAGTTCCATCGGCTTCAAACTTATCTCTATTTCGAGTGATGGTAAGTCGCGTTGGTGGATCTGTTTGAAACTCCCTCCTAAACTGTCTTTGCACTTCAACTGCGTTTTCACACTTCCAGTAGCATTTTAGAATGAATTTCCTTTGTTCAAAGCTTAGTCTGACTGCCATTATTAATTCTAATGGGTTTAACTTGGAAAGAAAGAAACATCAATTGAGCTATCAGCTGTTAAAGTGTGTATACATTTTTTTGGGATGCCCTGTATATATACACACACATATATATTTATATTATATATATATATATATAATGTATATATATATATATATCACATGTATATATATATATATATATATATATATATATATATATATATATATATGCATGTATATATACATATATATATATATATACATATACATACACACACACACACACATATATATATATACAGTATGTCCCACAAAAAAGTACACCCAACTTTAGATTGTACTAACTCCTCCAAAATTGAGATATTTTGGATCTGTTTGTTTGATTTAATATAGCAAATTATTCTTTGTTAACGTTCAAATTTATTCATGTTTAAACGAATTAGTTTGTTTAAGCATCTGCTTTTAACTGAAGGTACAACAAAATGGATTGCGCAAAATTGGTCAATGAAAAATAATGTGTGTGCTATCGATGTAATGAAAAGACAAATACATAATAATAGATACTTTAACATAATTTTAATAGATACAAAGCAATTTTTCTTTATTCCTTATTACAAAAGTTATGCTTAGTTTCGTTTTCTTTCAATATGACCGCCATTCCTATCGATACAAATCTGGAGTCGAGCTCTCATCTTCCCCATCACTCTTTTGATAAGATCTGGATTGTCTTTTGACAAGTTGATTTCAGCTGTGATGCGAGTCCTCAATCATCTAATTGATAGGTTGTGATGCAAATACTCTATTTTTCAAATGACCCCATAAAAAGTAATCACACGGGGTCAAGTCAGGGCTTCTTGGAGGCCATTCACTGTCATGGCCTGAAGCAATTACTCTTTGGTGGATGACTTCCTGCAAGCGTTCCTTCACAATAACTCTCCTGTGAGCAGAAGCTCCGTCTTGCACCCACCAAATACGATTAAATCTGTTTCCATAAGTAATACGTATTTGTGGAAGGATTTCTCGGTCTATCATTTCTAGGTAAGCTTCACCATTTAGATTACCATCGTAAAAGACCGGCCAATTACCGCTCCATTACCGCACAGTCCTACCCAGAGAGACAGTTTTTGTCTAGAGTTATTCTTTTCGTAGATATGATTTTCAGGTGGATGATTTTTTGGTGCATATTGACGGCAGATTTGTCTGTTCACTAGACCATCATAAAAAGGCCGCCTCATCTCCAACCACTAATTGTTCCATGAATCTTTCTGGTTTTTTCAAGAACCATGGCGGTCATGTTGAAAGAAAACAAAACTAAGCATAACTTTTGTAAGTAATAAGGAATAAGAAAAATCTGCTTTGTATCTTATTAAAATTATGTTAAAGTATCTATTATTATGTATTTGTCTTTTCATTGCATCGATAGCACACACATATTTTTTCATTGACCAATTTTGCGCAATCCATTTTGTTGTACCTTCAGTTAAAAGCATATGCTTAAACAACTAATTCGTTTAAACATGAATAAATTTGAACGTTAACAAAGAATAATTTGCTATATTAAATCAAACAAACGATCCAAAATATCTCAATTTTTGGAGAAGTTAGTACAATCTAAAGTTGGGTGTACTTTTTTGTGGGACATACTGTATATGTATGTATGTATATATATATATATATATATATATATATATATATATATATATATATAATATATATATATATGCATGTATTATATATATGTATATATATATATATATACACACATACATATATATATATATATATATATATACATACACACACACACACACATATATATATATATATATATATATATATATATATATATATATATATATACACACACACATTATATATATATATATTATATATATATATATATATATTATATATATACAATATATACACACATTATATATATATATTTTTTTTTTTAGTTCAGGAAGAACCGATTCGCCTCTATTTAAAGGGCATATCTCAGCGGAAAAACAAAGAAAAGTGAGAGGAAAGACAGAGGAAAAAGAAAGGGTGGAGGGGACAGTCGAAGTGGAAAAAGACCAAGGATGACAAGGACTGCAGGGCCGAGCCCCATCATCCTTGGGTGCTAGGGCCGGGAGGGCGCACGTGAAACTTCCAGGAACAAGCACGTACAAACGAGCACAAAGAGCACTCAAGAGCACGAGCTTAGAACCCCCTTGGGGATATATATATATATATATATTATATATATATATATATATATATATATATATATATATATATATATATTCATCATGAAAAGAAAAACTATGGTATTTGTCATTTACCATTACTTATTCGGACTATAGTGATTTAATTATCCCAGAAGAGTTCCTTGTTCCATGCACTGTCTGTGTGTATCACAAAAAACTCAGGGGACCATTCTGAGTTCATTCCCATATATATATATATATATATATATATATATATATATATATATATATATATATATATATATATACAGTACTGGCCAAATTATTAGGAATTTTTTAAAAATTTCATTTTTTGGTATAAAATGTTAAATTAAACCAATTTTAAACGTTGAAAAGTTATTTATTTCTACACAAGAATACATGGTCATTATTTAGCAATAGTTTAGTACTTAGTTTGATCCCCCTTAGCTGCCTTAAGGGCTGCGACACGCTTCGGCATGCCATGAATCAATTTTTTGCATAATTCCTTAATACGTGTAGCGTGAAACCAGACTTGAATAAGTTGCTCTATGAGTTGGTGTTTTGTTGTTATCGGCGTTTCATAGATTACGTCCTTTAAAATACACCATAAACTTTGGATTGGGTTCATGTCTGGAGAATTTCCAGCCCATGGGAGCAACCGAACACTATTTTCATGACACCATTTTTTAACCGACTTTGCCGTGTGGCATGGAGCTGAGTCTTGTTGAAAAATCCAACGTCTATTACCATACCATTCCCTTATTTGAGGCAGTAGACGTCTTCTTAGTATTCTATATACTTGACTTGGTTCATATTCCCCTCAACAATGCTCAAACGACTAGTTCCATGCACAGAAATTGCTCCCCAAACCATGATCTTTTGTGGAAATTTCATCGTTTCATCAGACACTCAGGCAAAAATTCTTCTCCAGGCTCCTTCTTACACTTTGAACACGATCGTCAAGCACGGCAATCGTTGACTCATCGGAGAACACCACCTGCAATCAAAGAAAGCCCTGTGAAAGAGTCAGTGCATAGCGTATGAAGTACAGCTAAAACGAAGTACAGTATGACTTGCTGCTTTACAGATATTTTTACTGCAGTTTTATCACGTACTGTAAATACACTTCTATGCATACTGTATTTACTGTATTAACATTCTATTTAATGTTAAATATTATTCTTACCTGTTCCCAATCCTCACTAGTCCAGTTAATGTGTTCCTTTGCCCATGCAAAACGTGCCTTCTTCATAGCCTCAGTGAGCCTGGGCTTCTTCCTTGGGCGGTAGGCTTTGAAGCCGGCAGTTAGAAGCCTCCTGTTGACTGTTCTACGACTAATATTGATGCCATCAGCCGCTAGACTACTGGAAATGTTTTTGCAAGTAGCTCTTCTATTTCTAAGAGACAAAATTGCAATCTGTCTATCAGTTCTTGGAGTCGTTACCTTTTTCTGCCGCATCTTCCAACCCTTTTGGGGCCTACATTTTCTCCAAATACCATTTTTTTTCTTATACGAAGTACTGACTGTGGTGAAACATGGAGTTTGGCAGCGATTTCCTTTTGTTTAAATGTAGTAGTAGTTATAAAACCTGTATTTGCCCAATTTTCCGTGGACTCAAGTCATTCTTTCGCCCCATTTTCAAATTCACTTAAAAACTGTAACAAATAATTGCCGAAATTGGTAAATACACTATTTAAATTAAACGGTAGTTACAATGACACGTAAAAGAAAGAGAAACACACCCGCATCGCACGACAACCAAACGACAACTGACGAACAAACACGCTTCGTTCGACTAAAGAATTATGCAAAAATTGATTCATGGCATGCCGAAGCGTGTCGCAGCCATTATGGCAGCTAAGGTGGGTCAAACTAAGTACTAAACTATTGCTAATAATGACCATGTATTCTTGTGTAGAAATAAATAACTTTTCAACGTTTAAAATTGGTTTAATTTAACATTTTATACCAAAAAATGAAATTTAAAAAAATTCCTAATAATTTGGCCAGTACTGTAAAAATATATATATATATATATATACACACACACACACACACACATATATATATATATATACAGGGCGTCCCAAAAAAATGTATACACACTTTAAATACTTATAAAGGCAGTGTTTTATTAAAATA
>JAJOZX010002529.1:260000-525000 GCA_023014485.1 Bathynomus jamesi | reverse complement strand
GACAGAGAAAGACGACGACGACGACGACGCTATAGAAACGATAAATGGTTAATTCAAAATACTTATTATAATTTTGCAGAAAGGAAGAGAAAAAATCACGCGACTATCGGACCTATGAACGATGAAAACAACGCATTAACCAATCAAACACGAAACAGATTACGGGCATCAAATTTCTGCGTGACACGTTCAGACTGTAAACTCATTCGTGTATTTAGAGCAACGAAAAATACAAACGCGACAGAGAAAGAAGAATGGAGGAAAAACATGACTGGAATGTCCTGAAGGAAAACGGTGTGGATGAGAGAGAAATAAAATTATAAAGACAACACGAAAAGAATACAAGATTGTAGAAGAAATAAAAGAAAAGCAAACTGTGATGTGGTGAAATTACCGAGTGACGATAATGACAAAAAGACGATAAAAACTAAAACCGTAGAGCGGGGGTTCTCAACCTTTTTTTCGGCTGTGTACCCCTCGATGGCTTCGGCAAGCGCCCCATACCACCAGCCCCCTACTCAAAATTGCTCAAAAGACGGTGTAGCCACCACACCGTCTTTTGAGAGTACTTTTCCACGCGAAAGTTAGTTCCAAAGCGGATGTTATAATGTTTCAGACCAACAAAGACCCTAGAATCCGCTCATGGCTGGTCTACCTAACTGTGGTTGTAGTTGTGTATTGCGCATGTCCTCCGTGGTGGTGGAGGGGACCGACAATTTTACTTGGGTTCCGAACCACAAAAACCTTAATTTTACTACCTTAAACTAAATCCAATCTATCAACGTCTATCGTCTATCTATCTATCGTCTATTCGTCAGCCAGACTCCTTAGTGAGCGGACGCATTCCCTGGACATTCTGATATTGTTTCTACTTTTGGATATTGCCGATAAATTTACTTTTGAAAAGTTCTGAATTTTATATATTTGCGTATATATTCACATTGTTATAGTTAAGTAACTGAATATTAGTGGTTTTTAGCGATTTTGAAGTTTTCATAGCGTGCCGGCTTAATTTAACTTAAACTTGTGACGGTTATAAACGTTAACTACTTTAACTTGCGCGATGCCGTCGCAGAAAGCTTCGTGTGCTAGGTGTGGGGTTAATCGGTGGTATACGAATTTTAAGGATTACAATGGCGGTCCTACGACGATTACTGAAAGATCGGTTTGTTTCTTTTGTGATTTAAGGGAAGAGATAGTTGATATAAAACGTAGTGTACGCGAGGTGACGGGAAGACTTGCAACGCTTGATGAGGGCAGGGGTAGGGTTACAGTTGACGAAGGCCGAACTCATACTAACGTTGAAGACGTTAGTAATTTGAAGGGTGAGGTGAGGAACATAGTTTCTAGTATAGGTAGCTTATCGGGAAGGTTAGAATTGAGGAAGGGGTTAAGGTTGGTCCGAAATTAGTAGACGGGGAGGGATTTAGAGAAGTTAAGGGTGGAGCTAGGCCACGTACGTTAGGTGATAGGAATCCCCCCCCCCCTATCGAGGTTTCGAACCCTTTCGCCCAGTTGGATAGGGATGAGAACGAGGGGGAAGCTATTTTAATTGGGGACTCCTTAGTGCGTCATATGAATAAGGAGTTCGTTGAACAGAATCCAACCAAGAGGAGGAGGGTCTGTCTACCAGGGACCAGGGTTGACAGAATAGAGACGAAGTAGATAGGATTGATGTTGCCTCCCGTCACTCGATGTTGGTGACGATGGTAGGGGGCAACGACTCGTATAGGCCCGATACGAGAGTGCCTGACCTTTTGGAGAGATATAGGGGGTTAATTAGGACCCTGACGGCAAGGTCAGATAGGTCTTTAGTTCAAGGTATTACCCCTAGGCATTACGGGAAAGACTATTTTTGAATACTAAACTAGAAGAGATTTGTGCTCAGGAAAATGTACCCTTCGTAAAGTTGTGGTCAGAATTTAGTGATCTAGCCTTTGTATAAAAGATGGGGTGCATTTCAATGAAATAGGAAATGCTAGGCTAGGTAGGTTAATCGATGAGAACGTTCGAAAGCTGTATAGGTCGAAGCCTTCTTTAAACGTTGTGGGTCCGGGAAACGCCGGCCCCACGTGAAAGAGAGTTTAAAACGCCGATCCGTGTTAAAAAATAATTTAAACGTCTTTTATTGTAACGCGCGTATTAGAAATAAATTGAACGAATTTAAGGCGATAATTTATTCCAGGAACTACGATATAGTTGCTATAACCGAAACGTGGTTAAATACCGCGACTCGAGACTTGTTGGGGAAATTTGATATAGCGGGTTTTAAACTTTTTACTAATGATAGGTTACATAGGATTGGTGGCGGTGTTTTGCTGTACATTCGTAATTCCCTTAGGGCTATCGGGGTTAAGATAGATTTTCCGGCAGCAATTAATGCGATATGCGTTGAAGTTAGGGCGTGTAGTATTAGCTTTAATTTTGTTGTTGTTTATAGACCTCTCCCTTCAACCCCTCGATACCGATACTAGATTTTACTCGCTTCTTAACTTTATTAATAATCGGGATAGTATAATTGTCGGAGACTTTAACTGCCCTAATGTTAATTACGAGACTTTTACTGATAATGATGAGGGTTTGAGTTCATGGAAGATAATTTTTTACGACAGATGGTTACCGAACCAACGCGCGGTGACAATATCTGAGACGTGGTGATGACGAACGACGATAATATAGTCGAAGGTTTAGAATTAGAAGTAGGTGAGAGTTTGGAATGTAGTGATCACCAAATTATTAGGTTTAAGCTATTGATAGAAAACTGAGGTTAGTAACGTAATAGAAGTCCCCGATTTTCGTAGGGCTAATTTTGATAGTTTTGCGGACAGGAGGAGAGTAGTGGACTGGGATAATTTACTTATGGGTAATGAAGCAAATTTTCATTGGGAGGCGTTTAAAGAAAGTTTTATGAATATCGAAAGGGAGTTCATTCCTCGGAGGCACAAGCGCGCTAGGAATCATGGTAGGTCCAAGTGGTGGACTAGGGAAATTGGCGAGTTCATAAACGAGCGTAAGAGAGCGTATGGTATAGACTTAATAAGCGCAATGGCACGGTAGCTAACTTTAATAATATCGAGCTTAGACGTGAGGGTAAAAGATGTTAGGAATGCTAAGCGTAATTTAGAGATACTTATAGCTGTGGAGAGTAAACAACCCCCCAAATTTTTTTTACCATGTGAATAATCGTAAGCCGATACAGGATAACATAGGCCCTCCAGTGGACGTTAACGGCGCTTTGGCTTCCGACGCTCAGGCGATGGCGGGTATTTTTAACAACTTTTTGCGACTTTTTACCGTAGAAGACGTAAATAATGTCCCCGACGTGGACGATATCGTCCCATTTAGTTGCGAGACTATTTTGAATGAAATAACTGTTTACAAAGAGGGTGAAATTGCGCATTATATCGCTAAACTAAAATTGAGCAAAGCTCCAGGCCCTGACGCGCTTTATCCTAGACATTTGAAAGCCGTTATCGTGGGCCCCTTAAAGATTTTTAATAAGTCACTGGAAGCGGGCATTATTCCTGAAGACTTCAAATTAGCTAACGTTACGCCTGTTTTTAAAAAAAGCGACCGCACAGTAACTAGTAGTTATAGGCCTATTAGCTTAACGTCAATTGTCGGTAAACTTTTGGAATCCGTAGTTAGGGATCGTATCGTCGATCACTTAGAAAATCGCGATTTGATTAATAGTAGTCAGCATGGGTTTCGACGCCATAAATCTTGTTTAACTAATCTGTTAGAATTTTATAATGAAATAGTGCGCGAACACGATAAGCATAGAGCGGCTGACGTTATTTATTTAACTTTAAAAAAGCGCTCGATACAGTTCCGCATAGAAGATTAATTGCGAAGGTTAAAGCGCACGGTATACGCGGTCAGGTAGCTAACTGGTTAGAGGAATGGCTTCGTGCTAGGAAACAGAGGGTCGTTGTTAATGGTAGGGAATAGGGGTGGTTGGATGTAGGTAGCGGTGTCCCACAGGGTTCAGTGTTAGGCCCATTGCTATTCGTAATCTACATTCACGACATAGATGCAAAAAAATTCGCTTTTCTACGTGGTCAAAATATGATAATAAAAACCCACTCTAATAGACATAGTTTATTTCCACAAGTTTCGATGCCCACTGGCATCCTCTTCGGGTGGATACAGCAAAACGTTTTTCTGTATCCACCCGAAGAGGATGCTAGTGGGCATCGAAACTGTTGTGGAAATAAACTATGTCTATTAGAGTGGATTTTTATTACCACGACATAGATGTAAGCTTGAGCAGTAACGTGTCAAAATTCGCGGTGAAGTTGTTAACGTGGAAGATAGAAATAGGCTCCAAGATGATGTAAATAGGATTATGGAGTGGACGGATAAGTGGCAGAGGCAATTTAACGTAGACAAATGTAAAGTTTTGCATATAGGTTCTCGTAACAATAATTACATGCACACGATGGATAATAGACAGTTAGCGAGCATTGACGAGGAAGTAGATTTAGGCGTACGCGTATCTAAGGATTTAAAAGTTATGAACCAGTGCCTGGAATCTTGCGCAAAAGCTAATAGGATGTTAGACTTCATAGCGCATAATTTCAAATTTAAATCGAAGAATATTATATTGCCCCTTTACAAGTCCCTAGTCAGGACACATTTAGAATATGCCGTTCAGTTTTGGTGCCCGTATTTGCGTGAGGATATTGATAGGTTAGAAAGGGTTCAGCAACGCGCCACGAAACTAATTCCGTCACTACACAACAAGTCTTACGAAGATAGGATTAGAGTGTTAGACTTGCATTCACTCGAAACTAAGAGATTAAGGGGGGAGCTCATTGAAGTTTCCAAATCGTTAATAAAATCGATAACATAAATTTTGACACTGTTCACTTTTGATAATAGCAATACTCATAATAACGGATTTAAGTTGCGTGGCAGACGTTAGAGACCTGCACGGGCCGATATTTTGCGGCCCGTACCCGTAATCTTTTTATATAACCCGCCCGTACCCGGCCCGTAATTTTTTTCATGCTTTGGGGCCCGCCCGTACCCGCGGCTCGTGATTATTTTGTTTTGGAACCTAAACCAACCTGTGTATTTAAGTTTAAGATATGCACGACCAGTAATATTTTTGTTGATAATTACTTAAGTACTTCTTTCAAAAATATACCTATGGAAATTAAATAGATAGTAAAATTATTTAATTTTGTACTCACTGAATTGATGGAGGTTTTAAAATTCCAAATTGCAATGCAGAAACAAAAGATCGTCGACATTTTCTTCTTTTAAATTAGTTCTCCTCTGTGCAAGTGTAATTCCCGCAGTACTAAAGTTCCTTTCGCTGGATGCACTGGATGCAGGAATATTTAAGTATTTCCTAGCCAGTTTAGCAAGCAATGGGAACATTGATTCGTGAGTTTTCCAAAACTGAAGAACATCACTTTCCTCATCAATTTTGTAGCTCATGTACTGCTCAAGTTCTTTACAAGAAACCGAACTTTGGGATTCCTCATTATGACATCGTATGTCTTCCCATTCATCAAATTCTGAAGTCTTTACTCTTTTCGGAGATGAACAAGCTCTTTCAGGCTCATCAGTTACTTTCTCATTGTCCATAAGCAACATGAATTTGCTCACGAATACTTGTTAGCACTTCTGCACGCTCAATGTCAATTAGCATTCTAAGCTGACGAAATTTAGGCCATAGAAATAGAGAAATTTTATGAATAGGCAACACTTTATATTTAGCATGAAGAAATTCTTTTGCACGTTCTTTCAAGGTTTTTATATTTATTGTGTCATTTTCAGAAACGTTCAAATGTTTAAGTGATAAAGCAATATTAGCTGTAGAGTTGGAGATTTTTCACTTTCTAGCGTATCACTGGCATCTTTAAATGGCTTCAGAAAACATACTAACTCTTCAAGACTGCCTTTTGAAATGTTCTCTAAGTGGTTCAAATTTCTTTCTTCCATCAAATCCTCGATGCTACTATATTGATCTAGAATCGACTCTAGCATAGCAAGCTTCGAATTCCATCTTGTTTCTACTTCTTGACGAACAGTATGTCTCAATTTGCTTACTAATCCACTTTGTTTCAAGAAAGTGACAAGAGCTTTCGACTGCAGTATAACCTTTTGAATTTCTGGGGCATATTTTTCCAAATAATCTTCATTGAATGTATGACGAAGAATTGTATTTATAATGTGAGATAAGCAACTAAGTCTGTTATAATTCTGCAATGCTTTTACTATGTTTGCTCCTTGGTCTGTTACGAAAGTTAGTTTCTGCACTAAGTCATCTTCAAAGCCTAGCTTTGCAAATCTTCTTCTTATTTCCTTTTTTATGTTTTCGCCAGTTTTACGTTCCTCATGAAAACTGGACGTAAACATAACTTTATTTACCAGTGTCCAATCATCATCAATATAATGAACAGTCATTGAAATATACGAAATCTTTTTATAATCATCTGTCCACAAGTCTGTTGTAGCTGCACAGCATGAATTACTCATAACTTCTTTGATCTTTGGATAAATCTTTTGACGTACAGTTACTGCAGTTTCAGCTACATGCCTAGAAATAGTGGTTGGATGGGAAATAACCTCATTTACGTCAATATTACCATAAGACGCGCCAACTGCAATAAGTTTTTGTGCAAGATTTAGGAAGCCTTCACCTTTTAAAGTTTCAAATGGTCTTATGTCTTTAGCACAAAAGTTGACACATGCATCTAGCATTTCTTGTTTGGTCTTCATTGTCACTTGTACTGTCTTTTGAAAAATGAAGCTAAGCTTTGTGATTGTGAAGTACTTGTGCCACATTTGTGACGAGAGAGATGGGAAGTGCCTCCTTTAGAACCACTATATGTCAGTTTTTTTTTTGCACTTTTTACATTGAACAAATCCTTGTTCCTTTTTACTGTTCTTATCAATAACTAAGTCAAAATTATCCCATACTTTGCTTTTTCTGTTTGAAACTGGCTGTAGAATTAATTCCCCCGAACGCAGTTTTCAATTAATCACTGCTTCACTGATAGGATGTTGCAGTTTGGGGACAATTTTAATTTAATAAAATGTATAACATACTAAACATAGGATAGAAACTAGAAAGCACATCTACTAATAAACAATTAAGGTAATTAAGACAAGTATTTGTCGTACAGTATGCACTAATTACGCAGAAATGGTCAGACCATCACGAACAAATTCTATTTGTACAAAAGGGTACAGCGACGACAGCCAGAGGCGAGAGAGGCTAGCATTATAGTAGCATAGCTGAAAAAATGCCAGTTAGTTCCAGCAAATACTTATGTTCAAAAAATTTCTTATCATCGTTCAAACAAAATCAAAAACTTTAGAAAAGAAAATGTTTATATATATATTTTAAATACGTATAATCAACATAGGTAAAGGTTTGGCATTCAATTATATACTGTGGCAATGTAATGTAGCTAACGTGTGTTAAACATTATGCAATCGTAAATAGCGCTGCCGCGCTGGTCGGCATCTTACTCGATCTCATTTGCAAAACCATAAGCGTAAGACGTATCGAAAAGCGAAAATCACCCACCTATATCATTTCTTCCATTAGCCAAAAAAAAAATCATTATTATTACTATCTATTGTCCTTATTCTCATATTCATTGTTATTATGGTAATTATTGAAATTAGGTCAGTATCACTGTACGATAAGTTCTAGTTTTGCTATACACTGTGACTGTATACAGCAGGGAAACATAGGCTACTTAGCCTCGGTAAAAGGTCAGCTGGTCAGGTTGGCTTTGGTCACGTGGTGCCGGGAGTACGATACGAATACTCTAATTTCTAATGTTTAATTTCTAAGTTATTTCTCATTATTTTTGCACGTCGTTATATATACGTTATTTATAACGTTGCGGGTGAAAACATAACTTCCTTGGCAGATGTAATAAAATTCATAATTAACAACCAAAACACAGGCATGGATGTTGTTTGTCGTTTCCATGTCCCACGCAGGCACGCATGCATGGCGCATGCGCTCCGCGGCTCCAGTTCCTGCCTTGCTTCGCTGCCTCACCCACTGCGGCGTTGCATGCTTTTTATAAGCATGAATCGGCCCGCCCGTGCCCGCCCGCTAACTTTTATAAACATGATTCGGCCCGCCCGTACCCGCCCGCTAACTTTTATAAACATGATTCGACCCGCCCGTACCCGCGCGTGGGACGGGCCGGACACGGGCCCACGGGCTTACCCGTACCCGTGCAGGTCTCTAGCAGACGTTTCATGGCTAACATTGCTAAAAACTTTTTTTACGTTTAAAGTAATTGATAAATGGAATAATCTTCCCACGTCCGTCGTGAACTCTACCAGCGTTAATATGTTTAAAAACCACTTAGATAGGCATTTTAAAAATATTAACGTTGTTTAAAATAAAACAATTAGCAACAAGAGTTCTAGGGGTAGCTGTCGAGGATGAGTCTGTTGACGATTAATGCCAGCAATAAAAAAAATAAAAAATTAGACTAACACGAACTTAGATGTAGCTCGTAGTGTAAACTAGCCCACTTTTTGTTATACTCTTCCTACTTTTTTTTTCTGATCCTCTCTTTACTTGCATGTCTGTGGTTTGCATGGTTTGTAAACGTTCTTATTTTACTTCTTTTCGTCTTTCACCCCTTTCCTATTCTCTTCGACTATTTTTCCGACTTGTCGGCAGTGGCCGGCAGATGATGATGGTGAGTCTCTCTCTCTTTTTCTGAATGAATGTTAACCCACGAATGATAGGTTTTGATTTTTACTTAACCCTTCATTCTTTTCTTTTAACCCCTACTCTCTCCTTTCTCTTAGGCTAACCTTAGAGTGGATCTTAGGGTCTTTGTTAGCCTTAGCTTCTGTAGAACAATGCGTCTAATCGATTTTTAAACATGTTTATAGACATGCGACTAATTACTTCTACCGGCAAACTATTCTAGCTATTAATACTATTCTATGCGTAAAAAGGTTTTTGGCAACTGCTGTCTCAAACCTTCTACTTGTCAACTTACACCCATTATTTCTAGTTCTATTATATTGTGGTATTTCGAAAAAGCTCTCTCTATTTACGTTATCGAACCCATTCATAATTTTAAAAACCTAGATTAGATCACCCCTTAGCCTCCTAGTCTCGAGTCTAGTCCATTTTAACTCAAGACTATCCTCGTACAACTTTGACCTAAGCGACGGAATCATCTTAGTTGCTTGTCTTTGAACTTTTTGGATTTTATCTATATCTTTGCGCATATGCGGATTCCAAAACTGGATCGCGTACTCCAAATGGGGTCTAATTAATGATTTATAAAGACGAACAATAATATCGCGCGATCTGTACTCAAAATTCCTAGCTATAAAACCTAGCACCTTGTTCGCCTTATTGACCGCTGCTGTACTTTGTTTCGCCACTTTCAAATCACCAGTCACACTAACTCCTAAATCTTTTTCCTGTTCTACGCTTGCCAACTCCTTCCCTGACATACTATACGCAAAATTACCGTTACGCGAACCTATATGTAAAATTTTGCTCTTATCGACGTTAAATCTCATTTGCCATGTGATTGAGCAATCAACGATTTTGTTCAGATCTTCCTGGATTTTACCTCTATCTTCATCATTAATTGCACCACCACTCAACTTCGTGTCATCCACAAACTTTGAAACTGTACTGACTAGGCCGACATCTAAATCGTTAATATATATAAGAAAAAGCAAGGGGCCCAATACAGAACCACCACCCTGTTTCCTACCTCGCAACCACTCTTCTATCCAATTTATTACTACACCCCTGATTCCATGAGCCTTAGTTTTCTCAATGAGTCTTTTGTGCGGTACGGTGTAAAATGCTTTTTGAAAATCAAATACATTACATCCATCAACCACCCGATAACTATCGTAAACTTCAACCACGCTTTGAAAAAATTCTAAAAGATTAGTTAAGCAAGATTTGTTTCGCCTAAAACTGTGCTGCGTATTTCTAATCAAGTTATGCAATTCCAAGTGTTTGACTATATGATCCCTAGTTATTGATTTCGGAAGCTTACCTACAACAGACGTTAAACTGATTGGCCTATAATTTCACGCCTCAACTTTATCGCCTTTCTTAAAAATAGGTGTTACATTTGCAAACTTGAAATTATCTGGTACGCACCCCTCAGAAATAGACGCATTAAAAATCTTTGTTGGCGGCACAACAATACTTTCTTTTAATTCTTTTAGTTGTATGGAATATATGGAATCCGGCCCCAGTGATTTACGCATTTTCATTTTATCAATATAGCGCATTACCTCCCTTTCACTAACCACAATATTATCTAAAGTATTACCACTGTCAAAAGGTATTATGTCTATGACCATAGGGATATTCGTTAGATCTTCTATTGTAAAAACTGACGTAAAAAATTTGTTTTGCAGGGTAGCCATTTGCTTGTTTTCAGGAACTAGCTCTCCATCAGAATTTTTCAACGGCCCCAAGACACTCTTTACTGGATTCCTATTACTGACGTATTGAAAGAATCGCTTGGGGTTTTCTTTGCCGTCACGAGCTATGGAGATTTCAAAATCATTTGGAGTTTTTTATTACACTTTTTGCTTCACGCCTTAGAGATATGTAGTTGTGTAGCCTATAAGCTCTGTCTCTACTCCTTATAATATCCCCTACTCTAGAAGTAAACCACAATGGCTTGGTGTTTACTTTTGCACGCTTAATCTTGTATGGTACATTCCTCATTTATAGACCTAAATACCGTTTCAAAGGATTCCCACATTATTTTTGCGTTTGAGATCCCCCATTACACTTTCCCAATTGATGTGTGACAATTCATTTCTAAATTTACAAAAGTCTGTGTGCTGGAAGTTAAGAATTTTAGTCAAGTTAGCTGGTTTCAAGTGACTTACTGAGAGGACAAACTCTACCATATTGTGATCGCTATTGCTTAACAGTTCTATTACTTGAAGAACAGTGATTAGCCTATTGTCCGTAGTTATTACTAAATCTAAAATACTGTCCAACCTCGTAGGTTCCCCAACCTTTTGAATAAGAAAGCTATCCTTGAGAAAATTAACTAAACGATTACCTTCCGCGTCTCCCTGCATTGTATTGTAATTCACGTTGGCGCAATTAAAGTCACCCATAACTAAGGCCTGCTGACTACCTATTATTCTCTTAAGTTCACGATACAACGCTTCATCCGTATCAGCTGTTTAATTAGGGGGCCTATATATAATGGCAACAAGAAGTTTGAAATCGTTCAATTTAAGTTCTGCTATAGTCGAATCTATCGGTTCTGGAATTTTGTGCTTTTATTCTATAACGTTCGCAATATTATCTTTGATATACAACATAACACCGCCTCCTCACCTACCTATTCTGTTTTTAACAAAAAGTCTGTAACCTCTAATTTGATACTCCCCTACAAAGTCACGTGTTTCAGTGTAAGCCGCCACGATTCATTTATCGCAATTAAACCAGTCTTTACAAGCAATTAAAGGAAAAAATTTATTTATTTTATTTCGTAGGCTACGAGCATTTAAGGATAGAAGCTTCAAATTGTTTCTAACCGTGATACCTTTGTGCGCGCAAGGGAATTTTAAGGAAATTACGCCAGGACCATTCGAGTTACGGCAGCCTGAAGAGAAGAAACAGTATTATGAAATAGTCTTTCTACTGCCTATCCCAATTTGGGAACCTCTGTCGTAGAGGATATGGTACACAGATGGGCTTTGCGGATACGAGGATGGCGAATGCGTCTGTGCGCATCCAATTTTACGCAACTTCCATTACAAAACTAGAAATTACAAATTTAGAAAAAACTGCAAATTCCAGTACCTCAGTATCTACAAAACTTAAGCAAGGTACGGGAGATGAAGTAAGGGCTAAAATGCCATTAAGAAAATCATGGTAAAAAATAATAATCATCATAAGAATCTCATTCACAGAAATGTGTCGGAGTTGAATATTACTACATCAAACTGATATAATGGAAATTTGTTACTAACGTTTTTCTGGAAGATACTACAAACACATTAATTTGGGTTTCATTTATTTAAAACAAAAATGCATCTTATTTATAGACTAATTAATAGTAAGGAGTTAATTATAACACCAGTACACATTTGAAAACTTGTCAATCGATTTTTACAAACTAGTTGGTGATTCTATATAATTTGAGTGCGCTGATCTCAAAAATATAGTTAGTTTTTCCCTATCACGTATGGTTTTCTTACTACAGGGTGTGTCATAAATCCCCCATTTATCCCCAAATGTGAACCATCTTATCGAGACCAACATTGGATTGCCCATGCTAAACCATAAATTTTGTTGTTATAGACTACAGTAATGCTTACATAATAATGTAGGCTAAATATATACAACAACCAGTCCCATTCCCAGCAAAATACTCTCTCCCCTCCCATCAATGGGTGGTTAACATTTGGGGGACAGATGAGGTATTACAACACCCCTTGTAGCACGAAATCTTTAGGTGATAGAGTAAAACCTAATTAAAGCAGAATTAAATAGCTCCTAGCTCTTGGACAAGCATATTGCTTGTTTATGAAAGAATAAAAAAATAACTGAAACAAAATATATTTACCTTCTTTACTTGCAAACATTTCAGGACTTATTCCAAAGACTTAAGACTACGAAGGTAGATCTGACTAATGACGACTAAACCGGTGCTTCTTTGATGTTTTCTTATGCTGTGCATTAGGCTGATCTCGTTGCAGACATCAGCAGTAATCTGCCATCATATATGTATGCCATCTTCCTTGATATCTTCTTTCCATGATTTTGATGTCCTGGTGAAATCGTTCCCCTTGCTCCTCACTGACATCGAGATTTTCGGGAAAACGGTCAAGATGCAAAAATAAGAAGTGAACTTTCAGGCTCATGTTGCAGCCTAAGGCGCAAAACTTTTTAAGCATATTTTCCACCAGTCTTTCATAATTTTGGCTTTTGTAGTTTCCCAAGAAGTTTTCAACATTATCTTTGAAACCAAGCCATGCTTCTTTTTCTTTATTGGTCATTGTGTTCAGGAAATGATCGTCTGTCAATAACTTTCTAATCTGAGGACCTATAAAAACACCTTCCTTTATTTTCTCGTAGCTAATCTTTGGATATTTTGAACAAATGTACTTGAAACACTCACCTTCTCTATTCAATGCTTTGACGTACTGCTTCATCAAGCCTAACTTAATGTGCAAGGGTGGTAGGAAGATTTTATTTGGTTCAACTAGATGTTCATGTAAAATGTTCTTTGATCCTGGGTTAAGATTCTCTCTAGGAGGCCAAGTTTTCCTCTTCCAGTGCTGGTCAAGTGCTCGACTATCCCATTCGCAGATGAAACATGGCATCTTAGTGTATCCTGATTGCTGCCCAAGTAACATGCAAAGGACTTTGAGATCCCCACACAATCTCCATCTGTGATCTTGATACTGAATTTTTTCCAGAAGCAGTTTCATGTTATCATAGGTCTCTTTTAAATGAGTAGAATGGGCCACTGGGATTGATGCATATTTGTTACCATTGTGCAGTAACACTCCTTTTAAACTGGTTTTAGAGGAATCTATAAACAACCTCCAGTCACTGGTTTGGTATTCGATGCCTAGCTTGCACACTAATCCTGTGATGTCTTTGCAAAATACCAAGGGACCATCTTCTTCGAAAAAAGGCACAAAGTCTTTCTCGCAATTTCTGTACCAAGCAATGTGTCGGATGCCAATAAATTGTTCTCCTGCAATCTAGACCCAAAAGTTCTGCAGAGTCCTTAGGCAGATTCAAATCCCTGACTAAGTCATTTAGTTCGGCTTGGGTTAATGGTTTAGGATCTTGGTCAGCTGTTGGCTGTTCATAAACATCATCATTGTCTAGATTTGGAGCTGAATCAGAATCTGAATTGTATTGATCCAGACTCTCGGGTGGGCGGGGAATAGGAACTTCTGGACCATGGGGTACCAGCCTTATTGCAGATGGAAGACTTGGGTATTGAAGGCTCTCTCTATTCTTTGCATTATAACCTTTAACATTGCAAGAACAGAAGTAGCAGTCGTCAGTATGGTTTCTAGGCTCGCGCCATACCATAGGGATCCCAAACGGCAAACTTTTCTTTTTACCTTTGCTCCAATTCCTTAGTGCCGCAACACATGTAAGACAAACCTTGTGTGGAGCCCAACTTTTGTCTTGATCTCCTAATTTAATTCCAAAATAAGCATGATAAGCTCTCTTAATGAAGGTCGTTACATTTGTCCTTTGTTTTACAACAACATACCAACCACAAATATAACAAAATATGTCTGGACTATGGGTACATCCTCTAGAAGCCATTATTAAAATTTTAAAGACGTAATGTTAGAATTATCTATCTGAAAAATATGAAAAAACGAAATTAATTAAAGCTAAAAAAGGTAAAAAATTACAAAACGCCCCAAAATTGTTTTGCTAATAACTTTAAAACTGTGGGTGATAGAAAAAACTGGTAGCATTTTTGAATTCAGCGCAGCGAACTGCTTCAGAATCACAACTCAAAATAAAGAAATCGATTTTCATGCAGACTGGTGTAATCTGACAGTGAAAGTAATGAAATATCATAATGAATTTGTACAGTTGTGCGCGTATGTAATGTTCCTCGCCTCACAGACGACTCCGTACATGTGGCAACACCACAGTGATAGTCAAGGTACCCAAACTGGGGGGAAAGTTGGGTGGAGGGGAGACAACTGAGTCCAACAACATAAAACACAGACATATACTGAATATCTAAAGGACAATTGAATGTGCAGTTACTGACATACAGGTAATTATAATGTAATGTCTGTGTTCATAAAGATAAACAATTAGTATGATCATGAACAGCGTTGAACGCCATGTAGTTTACTAGTCTTATACAGTAACTAGCGGAGTGACCCAGCATTCCCAGGGTGGAAATTGAATGCTATATATATATATATATATAGTGATGAGCTGCCAAAATTTTAACAACTGGTTCCCTATATAAAAAGTTCTGATTTAAAGGATGTGCCACAGTATGTAGTTTTTGTACCTTTCTCCATAAGAAGTGGCAATGCATTGTGTCATTGGGAGTTGTACTCATACTTAACAATAAAGAAAAAAAAAATTTGGAATAAATATGGAAAGAAGAAAATATGAAGAATATTTAAGTATATTAGTTATTACTAATTAGGTAGTAATTACAAAATAGCTTCAAGAAAACACAAAAGAAAGAAATTATTATTTTGAAGAACATTTAAATACATATGGTACCTTATTTAATACTAATTAGGTAGTAATTTCCAAATGGCCAAATAGTGCTATTTTTCCTTTGCATTTGAAGTTTATTTTGTACACCGTTTTATAAGATTATTTGGTTTTAAGATCATTTTATAACAATATTTGTTTTTGTAACAATTTTTAACAACCAGTTCTAAAATGCTTCAAAATTTTAACAACCAGTTTACCAAACTGCTTACACTTGCTGCTTCAGATGCTTATTTCTTTTTTAAGCAACAACTTTATCAACAAACAGATTCATTAGCCATGGATTCCCCTTAAGTGCCACTTTAGTTAACATCTTTCTCAGCCATCACGAAAATAACTGGCTACTCCATTGCCCCACTCATTATAAACCACACCTATATAAAAGATACATTGATAACACCTTTCTCCTTTTCCACAATGCTAACCACAACCCCCTTTTTCTTAACTACTTTAATTCCCAACATAAAAACATTAAGTTCACCAAAGAAGACGAATCCAATAACAGCCTTCCCTTCCTAGATATTACAATAACTAAACAAAACAATAAATTCACCATTTCCATATATCGAAAATCTACATACACAGGCCTAGGTACTAATTTCCTAAGCCACACCCCTTCACTACATAAAATAAATAGTACTAAAATTTTAATCCACCGTGCCTATCATCTATGCTCTTCATACTTATCCTTCCACCATGAAATAGAATTCATTCATAATTTCAGCATTAATAACTCCTTCCCAAAACATCTGTTACAATCTTTAACCAGAAACTTTCTTAATAATAACCCCCCATCAGAGTTCCCACTGTTAAAAAAGACATACAGTATTTTTCATTTCCCTATTACGACCACATCAACCATAAAATACTTTCAGAACTCCGTCTCCTACTCACCCCGCTTTATCCCCAAATTAAATTTCATTTTGTCTTCAGCAACAACAATAGTATCAAATCTTACCTTAACCATAAAGAAAATACACCCCAGCCACTTGCTTCATCCACTATCTACACTTTTAATTGTGTTCGCTGCAAAGTGAACTATATTGGCAGTACCATCCACCAATACCAAACAAGAGTGGATGAGCATTGTGGTATTTCTACCAGAACTTTGCAGCCCTTGAAAAAACCCTCCAAATTAGCAATAAGGGATCATTGCCACCTTCACAACCACCCATTACTGCCCTCCAATTTCAAAATCATTAATTCAGCCAACCAACTAACTGACCTCCGCATACTTGAGTCCCTTTATATACTCAGTATTCAGCCAACCCTCAACAACTACAGTTCCGCTTTTAACTCAAACATCACCAAATAAACTCTCATATAGAAAAGAAATCCACCATCACTCCGCCTGGCTCCATCTTTCTAATATGGATTTTTTCAACAAGCAACCATCCTCAATCTCCTGTACAATTAGTCTCTCACTACGTTAACAACTTGATAAGACCCCCCCCTTAATTCTGATTCACCTTTTAACTGTTTCATATTTTACTTAGTGTCCACACTCTTATACTTCATATTACTTCATTTTTCATCTTTTAAATTTAATTTAATATATATTGTAACCATTGTCGCATGTTCATTTTAATATATTGTTTGTTTTTGTTTATTATACTTGTTTATTTCTATTTGATTTTAAACATTTTAGCACTGATGATGGAAATTGAACTTTTCCGAAATGTCTGTAAATAAACATGTACAATCTTTTCATCATCCTATTCCTTGCTAAGCTACATTTCCCTAAAAACAAACCATTCAACCAAGTTATATATATATATATGCCTGGTTAGGTTAACTGAATGCCCAGTTAGGTTAATTGTACGCCCTTGATGATTGGTTAGGTTAACCGGGCATTCAATAATTTTACCGTAAGTTTTGATATATACACTACTGTGCAAAAGTCTTAGGCACCCTTGTACAGTTGCATTTTTTCTTTTGTTTTAATAATTATGTTGAATATTTCAGCATGTTATTGTTGTTTTATTATAAATATAAATTATAATGTATAGTCATTGTCAATAATCTCAGTTATTAGGGAGTTTAACGAAGAAAATGGATGTTTCATCAAAACGTGCAACTGCTGGAGATACAATGGAATTTAACACAAAGCTTCTAGGTACGGTACTATTTTACAAGATATTCTAAGCTCATTCAGTAACAGTTTGTAAACAGAACTTCTATTGTATGTTTTTGTAATTGTTTAATGCTCCGAACTAAATGAAATTTAATTTTTTTTAATAAAATTTCATAATTGTTAATTTTCGCTCTTTTTCCAGATAAAAGCATAAAATTTTATATTGTTTAAGCAATGGCTAAATATCCATTGCAATTTGACACCGGGTGGTATTATTGCACGAGCAGGGTCAATCTCAATCAGAAATATTGTGACAAACTGGGGTATCAAGATGTGGTATTCAAGCAATTTTGAAGAAACAGCATGAAACAGTCAAAGTTGAAGATCGAAAACGCAGTGGAAGGCCAAGGAAACTTTCTAAAAATGATGAGACACACCTTAAGTTAACATCTCTCAGAAATAAACAAAAATCCAGTCCAGAACTTTTGGCAGAACTTGCCCAGACCTCAGGATTACAAGTTCACTCATCCACCATGAGGAGATCAGTCATCAGAAATGATCTTAATGGTCGAATGGCAATCAAAAAGCCATTTCTCATGAAAAGAAACAAGTCAAAGAGGCTCAAATATGCTCAAAAGCACAAGAATTGGAATGCTGACCAGTGGGAACGGGTACTCTAGAGTGAAGAGCCAAAATTTGAAATTTTTGGCACAAAGAGAAGACAGTATGTGAGAAGAAGAAACAGAGAACAATTCAAGGAAATGTGTTTGCAGCCAACAACTAACCATGGTGGAGGATCTATCCAAGTTTAGGGCTACATTTCAGCAAATGGTGTTGGGGATCTTATCAAAATTGATGGAATAGTGAATGCAGAAAGATACACAGATCCCAATTCATCATGCTGTGCCATGAGGTCAGAGATTAATTGGGCAAAATTTTATTTTTCAGCATGACAATGACCCTAAGTATACTGCCAATGTAGTCAAAACCTATTTGGAGAATAAAAAAGAACATGGAGACTTGCAAATGATTGAGTGGCCTCCCCAGAGCCCTGATTCAAATATTATTGAGGCTGTTTGGGATTATTTAGACAGAAAGCAGCAAGAAAAGCAGGCAAAATCAAGAGAAGAGCTATGGCAGGTCCTTTTAGATACATGGAACAACATTCCAGCAGATTTCTTACAAAAACTCCAGGATAGCATTCCAAATCAAATCACAGCAATTTTGCAGGAAAAGGGCAGTCATACAAAATACTGACTTTTGACAATTGTATGTAACTTTTCAGTACTTATGGTGATGGTTTCTCTAATAAATGATAAATCTTGAAACTAACACGTGTATTTTACTTTAGCCTTTGAAATTGAAAAAATTTATCAATACAAGATTTTTCAGACCTACCTAAGACTTTTGCACAATATATATATATATATATATATATATAATATATATATATATATACATATATATATACCGGGTGTCCGAGAATTATCTGTACAATTTTTGGCTGTTATTAAAAGTCAACCATGAAGTGTAGAAATTCCAGTGTTGTCCCATTTTATAGAGAATCTCATTAAGTTTTTTCTGATACCACGTTTTGACAAGTTTTTTAGAAATGTACGCGGGTGACAGACATTGATGATTTAAAAGCAAGAATCACAGCTGCTATTGCACGAATTGATGTGGATATGCTGCAGCGTACATGGCAACATTTGGAGTATCGATTGGATGTTTTGCGAATCACTAATGGTGCACATATCGAATGTTTGTAACAACATTACTTTAATAAAAGAAACTTTTGAAAATACAGATTCTAAATAATCTTGTTTAAGAATTTTACGTGTGTTATCAAGAATTTTATTGAAAGATGAAATTGTACAGATAATGTTCGGACACACTGGAATTTCTAAAAAACTTGTCAAAACTTGGTGTCAGAAAAAACTTAATGAGATTCTCTGTAAAATGGGACAACACTGGAATTTCTACACTTCATGGTTGACTTTTAATAACAGCCAAAAATTGTACAGATAATTCTCGGACACCCTGTATATATATATATATATATATAACCAGTTGTGGCATAAGCTGAGAATAATGGAATCACCTTGTGAAGAATAATATTTATTACAGAAATTGTTCAGTGTCCTCCATCATGTTCAATACACATGTTGCATCTTTGAAACACTAAACAACAAATAGGGCAGCACAGTTCTTTATTATTATTCAATGTCTCGAACTCTTGGTGCATCAAAGTCATCATCTGATCGAAGTCCTGAGGTTTCTGGCTGTCAACTCTATCTTTGATTATACCCCAGATTGAATAATACATATACAGGGTGTCCCAGAATTAACTATCTATTTCAATGAAATCGGACAAATTTTTTAAAAACACACTTTTATTTATGTTTATCATGTTTAATATGTGTTAAAAATGTATAAATTTCTAAATTTTTTTCATAATTTTATTTTCATAATTTTTTCATTATCTGGTCCAATGAAAGACTGTCTGAAGTCATAGAATGGCAAAGAGACTCTCCAAAAGTTAACGTGTGGCTTGGAATGACCAAATCCAAAATTTATGGCCCATTCTTCTTGCGGAAGCAACTGTAACAGGTACCATCTACCTTGATATGCTTCAGCAGTTTCTCGAACCACAGCTTCTTGATGATGGCATTCTTGATAATGTTGTGTTTCAACAAGATGGAGCACCATGTCATTATGCTCTAATTGTTCGAGAATACCTCAACAGATGCCTTCCGAATCGGTGGATTGGACGTGGAGGACCTCAACCTTGGCCTCCGCGTTCTCTGGATTTGACACCCCTGGATTTCTTTGCATGGGGTTTCATAAAAACAAAGGTTTATCGCCAAAAGATCAATGCTTCTTGTTGAAACACAACATTATCAAGAATGCCATCATCAAGAAGCTGTGGTTCGAGAAACTGCTGAAGCATATCAAGGTAGACGGTACCTGTTACAGTTGCTTCCGCAAAGAAGAATGGGCCATAAATTTTGGATTTGGTCATTCCAAGCCACACGTTAACTTTTGGAGAGTCTCTTTGCCATTCTGTGACTTCAGACGGTCTTTCATTGGACCAGATAATGAAAAAATTATGAAAATAAAATTATGAAAAAAATTTAGAAATTTATATATTTTTAACACATATTAAACATGATAAACATAAATAAAAGTGTGTTTTTAAAAAATTTGTCCGATTTCATTGAAATAGATAGTTGATTCTGGGACACCCTGTATATAAAATGCAATTATATATATATATATATATATATGACCTCGGAGGCCAACGCCACATAGCCTATGTTCTTATATACAATATATACTGTATATGGGGCATTCCAGGAGAGATCACCCAATGCATGTCACCACTCCGACTCAGATTTTGATGAAAATTGACATATGGGGTTCTTCCGGGTGCTAATTTCACTGGTCAAAATAAAAAAGTTCTATGACCCATAGTTTTTGACATATAGGGCCCCACTTTACTACCTAACTTTAATGGGCAATAACTCCCAAACATCTTACCGTAGACCTATAAAACTATACAGTACATTTTTAAGGGTGTAGCTATTTCATTTTTACAGTTTTTAATCAGTAGTGCGTTCCATTTGTTCGGACCTGCAGCTGAATGTGATTTCATTTGTCTTATAGCTCTCGCTACATCATCTGGGATAAAATCAAAGTCTGTTATACATTCTCCTTGCAATTTCTATGTATTTATGTCAGATATTGCTTTGTCACTTTTTGGGGTGCTGAAGACCGATTCATACTGGGCTCTCAATGTTTCAGATATTTCTTTTAGATCATCTGTTAGTTCATTATTTCCTTTCCTTAAGGGCACGATGGTAGCGCGTGTTTTTGTTTTCCTTTTCACATAGTTATAGAAGTATTTTGGATTTTCCTTTATTGCTTCTACCGCCTTTTCCTCTTCCCTCTCTGTATGGCCCTAAATCAGGGTTTGTATTTCCCTATTGATACTCTCCAGTTTTTTTTGTATTGCCTTCCTGGCATTGTTGTCTCCACAATTAGCTAACTTCGCCGCTACTCTCTTTTGCAGAATATTTGGATCAATGAAAGAAAGCCACCCCTAGCCTTCTTTAGTTAGCTTTATAAGGATAACTAATTTAAATATAACAACCCTAACCTAACCAATCATCAAGGGCGTACAGTTGACCTAACGATGGGTTGTCGTGATATTTTCATTAGGTAGCCTTATAAGGCTAACTACAGAAGGCTTGGGGTGGCTTTCTTTCATTGATCCAAATATTCTTCTCTTTTGCCTCTCTAGCCAGTTCCTCTTTCCTTTTGGCTGTGGTTTTGGAGCATATTTCTCTAAAAATTTCAGCATCTTTTCTTCCAAGGTTGTTAGCATTTCCTCCATTGTTTTATTCGCCAAGACTGTTCTCCACTCTGTTTCTTCCCAATTTATAGTCTTGGAGTTTAAGTTAAAAGCCCCAAATTTGCTTCTTCCTTCCGTATGTGTAATGTCTTTTAATATTATTGCCATATTTGTTAACTCAATTATATTGTGGTCTGAGATAATAGTTGGGGTTATTTTTATATCAGCAATCAAGTTCGTGTTATTCATGAATACCAGATCTAGGCAGTTATTTTTTCTGGTATTTCCTGTTATCTCCTGTGTCAGCATAAACTCGTTTGTGAGAGCCAACAGCATTTTTGCTTGCTCCTGATCCTCTCTTGTGCCCCCCTTATCTCGCTGTATAAATATATTTCTACCCATCTTTTGGTATTTTATAAATGGGTAATTAAAATTGCTGCAGAGTATTATATTATGGAATGGAGAGTTTACAGACTTTATTAGGGTTCTGCTGTCATCAATGGCATCCGGAAATTTTTCAGTTGGAGAGTTTGGAGGTCTATAGATGACTATCAGTGCCACGTTTAGTTTCTCTATTTTCACCGCAAGAGTTTCCACGAAGCTGTTGGATTTACGTATTACCATCTCTGTCATATGCCTCTCATGTACGGTAAATAGCACAGCCACATTTACATCTCATTGTTCTATCCGCTCTTAGTAAGTTGAATCCATCGATATGCAATTCTTTCTTATCAATACAATGTTTGCAGTTATCGCAGTTTCCTTGGCAATCTTTAAGATGTGTTTCTGTGAGGCATGCGATGTCCACCCTTGTTTCGCCCATAAAATCTTTCAGGTATGAAACTTTGTTTAGGGAGTTGTTCGGTTTTATTCCTTGAATATTTGCCAGGACAATGTTTATGTTCTTTGTTTTGCATTGCCCCTTGTGCATTTTAAGTTCATTGTCCTTTGTTATTGCATGTTTTGTAGCCTTGTGGTCCTCCGAGATGGATCCATTCCCACCTACCTGTTCTAGTAGCTTCTTGCCACGAAGCAGTCCAGTTCGAGGGTTCCCAGCTGTGTTAGCTGCATGTGCTGTACAAGACTTAGCAGCTATATTGTGTCCGAGATGTTGAAAAATTTTTGTTTGCTATTTGTGTACATATTTTTTTTTCACATTCCTTCTGTTGTCATTTGAAACTTGTCCTTTGAACTTGTCAGATGATGATGGTGGTAGCATTTTCTTCCATATATCACATAGGTTTTGCAAATGTCCAGATGGTAGAATTTGCAGTTTCCACCAAATTTGCAGTGACCATTAGTGTAGAAGTAGTTGCACAAGGGAGGGTGTTCATAAATACATTGTCCTCCCTTATATCTGCAAATTCTTTTCATATAGTATTTACATAAAGTTTCTTCCCCATTTTCACTTGGGGCCTTTGTTTTTGGCAGTTTCAGTTTGATTTCTTTAATGTCTACTTGTTTTTCCCTATTGCTGCTAATGCTAATGTCCTTTATTTGAAATCTTTGGATTTGGTTTTGTGCTTCTGTTTCCTCTGTTGGGGCTTCTTTTATTTCTGCTTCCCATTTACTCACTTTTTCTGTTTTTTCCTGCTCACTTTTCACAGTTTCCTCTTGTACTAGCTTCGTTTCTTCTTTTTTTTTTTTTCTCTGATCGCTATTCATAAATTCTTCTTTTGCCTTTTCCTCATAGTCTCTTTCTACTTTAAAAACTGTAAATGAGTTTATTTCGATTATGCAGCTTTTGCAGCAGAACTTGATTCTGTTCAATTGTTATAAGAGATTTCTTCTTCGCTCCATCTCAGGCATTGAAATTTGACCAAGGACTGGCAAAGGTTGCAGCAGATTGTCATTGATTCAGCCGTTTCTTTTTTACAGTATCCACAGGGTTGTATGAATTTATTTGACATTGCCATGTTTCTCATGGTATGTAAGTGATTGTGCATGAAATATTAACTCAAAAGAGTAATTAATTAAGTGAGGTACTTGATTTTACTTCAGAAATGAGGGAAGGAAAGTTTTTCCGTTATTCTGGGGGGTGGGGGGTGGGGGATGGGGCAGGCTGTAGATTCTCACTGATTGTTTCCTGGGAGTGTACCACGGGGATAACTGTAGGATATTGCCTTTTGATGGGTAGTTAGATTTCCTCAGAGAGAAAACACTTGGAAAAAATGCTGTATAGATTAAGTTGCTTTGATTTTATTTGCTTATTTCAACATACACCGCTATTTCACCACTTAAAGAAACATACGATTGTGTATACTGAATACTCACTCAAAAATTGGCACTACTTAAAAAGGATTAATTGCAAATTTTTTATTGTAATATCACTTTTATTCAGACTTCAAACGAAACACGTGTAACTGTCACACTGGGCAGAAACTATATTAATATATATATATGGTGAGTAAAAAGTCTCCATATATAGGCAAAATGGTCACTTTATTATGCAATCACTTGTAAGTCACAAAATATGCTCTATGTGGGCACCATTACACTGAATGCACATACAGATGCATTCCTCCCAGTCATGGCAAATGCGCGTTAACACATCTGGTGCTATGCATGCACACGCATCACGAATGCGTTCCTTTAGGTGGTCTGTGTTTTGTATTTTCACCTGGTACACCATGGCCTTCAAGTGCCCCCACAAGTAAAAATCAAGGGGAGTGAGGTCTGGGGACCTCAGAGGCCACTCCATGGGACCACAGCAGCCAATCCAGTAACCAGGAAACTGCTGATCCAGTCACTGGCGCATGCTGATACCGTAATGGGGTGGTGCCCCATTTTGCTGAAAGTATGCTGGAAATCCCCCATCCTCATTCAGCAGGGATGGCATGACTGTGTCTTGCAGCATGTTTAGATACATTTCAGCATTCAGATTGGTGTCAATGAAAAAAAGGGCCAACAATTGTGTTGCCCCATATCCCGCACCACACCATCACTTTTCCAGCACCTTGCGTCTTTGAGGGACTCATCCAGTGCGGGTTGTCATCACTCCAATAATGTATGTTTTGACGATTAACCTCTCCATGAACATAAAAGTTGGCTTCATCTGAAAACAGGATGCCAGCCAAGAACTCCATGTCTTCGTCCACTTTTGTTCTTGCCCATTCACAAAATTTGAGCCACCTGTCTGGGTCATCTTCGCTAAGATACTGCAACATTTGCATTTTGTATGGATGCCATCTGTGCTTTCATAATGCAGACGATACTCCTTCGGCTGACACCATATTCTGCAGACATCCATCGAGTGCTATTTTGGGGACTCTTCACGAATGCTGCCAGCACCATGGTAGCTGTGCCTTCATCGGTGGCTGTTCGTGGACAGCCACTTCTCGGTTGGTCTGCAACACTTCGTCTTCTTGAACTTCTCAATGAGTTTGGCAATGGTGTCATGTGTGATGTGCGTGCCGGGGGCGTGGCTCCTGTTAAAGTCCTCGGCAACCTTGTGACAGCTTCCTGATCCTGCCAGAAGAATAATCTCTATACGCTCTTCTTGGGACAAAGGCATCTCAGCACATCACCTGCAAAAAAATAAAAAATAAATAATCATTTATTTATCATGACCATTTTGCCTATGTATGGAGACTTTTGACTCACCCTGTGTATGTGTGTATATATATATGTGTATATATATATGATGAATAAAACCATGAAGGAAAGGAAACACAGAATGGTGCTCAAGCGCTTTTGTCTAATGACATCCTCAGGAACACTGAAGTAAATAGAGTTCAAGACTATATACAGGTTACAAAAAATAATATATATATATATAATAAACAGAAATAAAAATTGTGGGAGGAGCATACAAATTTGTAAGGAAAACTACCAATTTTACCACTTTGCCTGAATTCAACACAAGATTAAATGGATTGTTTACAACCAATTTTGTAGTTAATGCCTGAATGATATATAGGTCACAAAAAATTAATATATATATATATACTGTACAGGGTGGGCGGAAAGTAGCTCCCTATTTTGGATTGGTAAAAAAATACGTATATTATCCATTTATTTCAGAAGAAATAATATGAAAAGGTAGGCATACATGGTAGGTTTTCTCTAAAATTCAATGTGGGCTCCAACTCTTTCCACCAGCTTCTGGAGCCGCCCAGGAATGGCGTCCACTGACTTTAGCAGGAACTCCGGCGGGATGGAGGACATGACTTCCCGAATTCGGTCCTCCAGTTCTTCCAATGTCCTCGGTTTGGTGCGGTAAACTTCTTCCTTTACCCACCCCCAAAGAAAGAAGTCGCACGGTGTCAAGTCGGGGCTCCTGGCTGGCCATTGATGTGGACCACGACGACCCATCCAACGCCCAGGGAAGTGGGCATCCAGCCACTCACGGACAACAAGAGCAAAGTGCGGAGGGGCGCCATCTTGCATAAATATCAGACCGTGCGACTTCTTTCTTTGGGGGTGGGTAAAGGAAGAAGTCTACCGCACCAAACCGAGGACATTGGAAGAACTGGAGGACCGAATTCGGGAAGTCATGTCCTCCATCCCTCCGGAGTTCCTGCTAAAGTCAGTGGACGCCATTCCTGGGCGGCTCCAGAAGCTGGTGGAAAGAGTTGGAGCCCACATTGAATTTTAGAGAAAACCTACCATGTATGCCTACCTTTTCATATTATTTCTTCTGAAATAAATGGATAATATACGTATTTTTTTACCAATCCAAAATAGGGAGCTACTTTCCGCCCACCCTGTATATATATATATATATATATAAATATAACTAAATTGAAAAATAAAAATTGTAAGAAAAGCATACAAATTTATAAGGAAACACTACCAAAGTTTTAGCACTCTACCATTCTTGTCTAAATCTGTTCTGAACGAATTCAAAACAGGATCGAGTTGAAAAAGACCTTTACTCATGTTAAAGTTATTTGTAAGTTGGATAATAGCAGACCCAAGAATATTTCTATTAACAATGTTGCTAGAGTGAAACAAAACTGAAGCATTATTCCAATCAATACAGTGGGATAACTCTGACAAATGGACAAAAAGGGCACTGGATGACTGTCCCATTCTAATGGAATATTGATGCCGTTTTACACGTGTGTGCAAATCCTTTCCCATCTGACCAATGTAAAAGGAATCACATTGTTTACAACCAATTTTATAGATAATGCCTGAATTATTGGTAGGGCTATTTTTACTATGATATTTTTCACAATATTGTTATATGAAAATACTACATTAATACCCAAAAGTTTAAGTACATAAGCAATGCCTAAAGAGCCTGAGAAAAATGGAAGTACTAAAATATTCTTTGACAAAGTGCGAGTGTTATTATTCATATGATAGGTTTGTTTTGCCTTGTTAAGACAAGATTCCATAAATGCAGGTGGGTAGCACAGATCACTTCCAATACCATTGATTTTTTCCAATTCGGCATCGATGTATTCTGGACTGGCGATCCTTAGAGCGCGGAGAAACATTGAAGAAAATATGGCCTTAATGGGGGTGTCATGTCAAGAGTAAAAGTGTACATAGGACAAATTGTTTGTTTTTTGCCAATAGATACTAAACTTAAAACCTGGGCTTTCCCTATGTACACGCACATCCAAAAACGGGATTGAGTTGTCTTGTTCCACTTCTAAAGTAAACTTAACGGAGGGGACTTGATCATTTAACTGAAGGAGGAAGTCATCCAGGTCATGATTCATGGGCCAGATACACAAAATATCATCAACGTACCACAACCATGGGATGCCAACCCCGAGGATTCTCATAATGTAAGTAATTTCGAAAAACTCCATATAAATATTGGAGAGGAGGGGCGACAAGGGATTGCCCATGGCCATCCCAAAAACCTGTTGATAATACTCGCTACTGAAAGTGAATTTACAGCCTTTGATGCAAAGCTTAATAAGTTCCAAAACGACTTGTGCAGGTAGTGACAGGTCATACTTATGTAATTCTTGGGAGAGAAAGTAAAGCATATCGTCAATCGGCACCTTTGTAAACAATGAACAAACGTCAAACTGATCAATCTATCGTTGGTTTCAGTGCATACATTATTCAATTTTTCAGTGAGATCCATGGAATTTTTTACATGTGAATCGGAGATAGTTCCAAGAATGGGGGACAAGACTTTGACAAGCCATTTGGAGAATTTATAGGTAATAGAGCCTACCGAGCTAATAATAGGGTGCATAAGAAGGCCATATTTTCTTCAATGTTTCTCTGCGCTCTTAGGATCACCAGTCCGGAATACATTGATGCCAAATTGGAAAAAATCAACAGTATTGGAAGTGATCTGTGCTACCCACCTGCGTTTATGGAATCTTGTCTTAACAAGGCAAAACGAACCTTCTATCATGTGAATAATAACACTCGCACTTTGTCAAAGAATATTTTAGTACAGATACTCCCCGAGTTACGACCACCCGACTTACGGCCATCCAGACTTACGACGACGACTGTCATATTAAATAAATAAAATAAAATAATAGACAATGAAAAATTCGAATTCTGATCAGTTTATTTACTATTATTTGTATAATTTGTGTGTTTTGTTATTTTACTTCGATTGAACTACGTATATGTTAACGCACATCACTACCATTGTGGTTATTTTCGACTTATGACCATTTTGACTTACGACAGGTTTGTCGGAACATAACCCCGTCGTAAGTCCAGGCATTATCTATAAAAATGGTTGTAAACAATGTGATTCCATTTACATTGGTCAGACGGGAAAGAATTTGCACACACACGTAAAACAGCATCAATCAATATTCCATTAGAATGGGACAGTCATCCAGTGCCCTTTTTGTCCATTTGTCACAGTTATCCCACTGTATTGATTGGAATAATGCTTCAGTTTTATTTCACTCTAGCAACAGTGTTAATAGAAATATTCTTTGGTCTGCTACTATCCAACTTACAAATAACTTTAACATGAGCAAAGGTCTTTTTCAACTCGATCCTATTGTTTTGAATTCGTTCAGAATGGATTTAGACAAGAAGGGTAGAGTGCTAAACTTTGGTCGTGTTTCCTTATAAATGTGTATGCTTTTCTTAATTTTTATTTTTCAATTTAGTTTTATATATATATATATATATTTTAATAATTTTTTATGACCTATATATCATTCAGGCCTTATCTATAAAATTGGTTGTAAACAATCCATTTGATCTTGTGTTGAATTCGTTCAGAATGGATTTAGACAAGAAGGGCAGAGGGCTAAAACTTGGGCAGTTTTCCCTTATAAATTTGTATGCTCCTCTTACAATTTTTATTTTTCAATTTATTTTTATATATATATTTTTAATATTTTTTGTGACCTATATATCATTCAGGCATTAACTATAAAATTGGTTGTAAACAATCCATTTGATCTTGTGTTGAATTCGGGCAAAGTGCTAAAATTGGTAGCATCAAACTTATTTACACACAAACTCAAGTCTTCTTTTTGGAGAAAAATAGTGAGCAATTATGTCCTCGTATAAGGAACTTCTTTGCTTCACATGTATAAGCAGCGTAATATGTTAAGCATATAAACCTGACTCAGGCCATGGCAACATAGGTCCCCCACTTTAACATATATGGAGGGTGTTCTGTCCACAGACCACACACTCTCTGCCCTGATCCCTCGCTCTCGCTCTCTCCCTTTTCCATTTGATTTGGCATGGGGTAAACGTAAATTTATATTCCCATAGTAGGGGAGACGAATATATTTATATATATTGCTGCACTGTAATACTGAAATTTCGCACCTCAAACAAGCTCTAGGGACACTTCTATCGCTCAGTACCAAAATTTTACTGAATGGTTGTGAAGACAATCCGAACAACTGAATTGAAATAGCTCATTTCTCATCTCGACTAATGTAACAGTTGAACATGGAATTAAGGGATAGGGCATCTTTTTCATCTTGACTAAAGTTGAGAGAGGGAGACAAAGGGTTAATTAAATATTAATTTAAAGAAAATCTATTGGGTGTGCAGCGCACACCTAGCACACCCTGAATATACACCTGATATATATTATATATATTTATATGCTAGAGCTCCATCCATTTTATGTCACTATCTTTTATGACGTGTTTATGATGTCACTATCTTTCGACCAATCCGGAATACAGAGGTCTCCAGCAGCCTCAGATGACCTCGGAGGCCGATGCCATATAGCCTATGTTCTTCCCAGGGTTGGCCTGATTAGACCCAACCCAGTTGTCCCCAGTGGGTTTTTTCAGAAAAAGCACACACAAAAAAACCCAATTAAAACTGACTCAAAACAGGTTTTTTCAGATATTTTAAACCAATGAGTTACTGTAATAAGCTAATAAAAATAATATATCAGTCAATACCATGTATTTAAGAGTCATTGCAGTCATGTAGGACTTTGTTTTATTAAATAAATAACAAAAGCACAAAGCTCAACTCAACTTCAACTTTATTTTTAATTAAAACTGAACTCCTAAATATTTAATTTTATTAAATGAAGTGCCCTGTAAAAGTAATAAAGTAGTTAAATTCAGATAGTAATCATAATTAAGTATTTATTTATTAAGCACTGGCACATCTCAAAGTAATCAAACTTCATCTTCATTCAGTTCACTTCCACTACGCAAATATTTGTATATTTTGACCAGCTTTCCTGCTTTTTCTGTCCCAAGCTTGTTGCATAACTTGGACCAGATGTGTCCAAATGTTGAGAAAACTCTCTCAATGGCAAATGAACTTGGGTACTGGTACAACTCAGTTGATGTTCACAAAAGTTGCAGAAATCTTCCATACCAATAGCATTTCTTTTTGCAGTTTGTACCTTTCATCAAGTGCCACCAAGTAGAGGAAGACTTTCTATACAGTTGAATGACTTGATTATTAAACATTGATACTGAGGAAAGGTTCTTTGCTTTTATTTTGAAAGCCAGAAAATATGCTAGATATTGAGGCTTGTTGCTGATTATCCACTGTTCTGCTCCTGTTAATATATATATATATATATTTCTATGAAAACAGAAAGAATATATTATAAATAGATTATAAATATTGATACTTACCCAGGTATTGAGGGTCCATGAAGTATGCTACATAAAAGAATGGTTCCACAGCATCAGTCATTTGTTTTTTAATTTGAGCTCTGTATGGCTTGAGGTCTTCACTTTGCAAGAGCTGTATCGATTTTTCAACAGCAGTTGATAAAGTTGCTGAATCACTTTTAAGCTGCAAAAATTTTATTACACTAATATAATAATAAATCCCAGAATAAAGTATAAATAAAATTTTTACTCAAAGCATTAATTAATTAAAATAAAACTAGAGTAGGTATTAGTAATAATTAAGTAGCAGATGTACCATACTTAAAAATGTAACCAAATTTTCATAGGTAGCTAAGTATACCTTATCAAGTGCAATAGCAACTTCCTTTAGCTGCTTCTGAAGGTGAAGGGCCTCTCTGTATTAAGCCTGCATTGTTCAGGGCAGTGGCAATTTTTCCATCAATTTCTTGCTCAGGATTGATTTCCATGTATTTATGAAATTTTTTTATAAATGTGTCTACACAAGTTTCCTATGAGTTCCACTGAGTATCATTCGGTATTTGTGGCATTAGTCCTCCCTTGTCCTTCAGCCATCCCTGATTAACAAAATAAAAGGATTTGGAGAGAATATACATATATATATATATATATACCTATGTCGTTTCTATTCATTTATATACTGCGTGGTCATTGCAGTTATATGCGCATATTCACGATTTGCGAGGGTGCCCTCTCAGGGCATTGGTTTCTGCCCTATGTGGGAGAATTTCGATTTGTGATTAATTGAGGTCCGTAGCATAATGGTAGTGCGTCCAACCGGCAATTGGAAGGCCCTGGGTTCGATTCCCGGGCGGTTCGCCTCATTTTTCATTTATTCATTATCTCTCCTCCTCGTGTGCAGAAACGTTCCTTAATACCTATGTCGTTTCTATTCATTTATATACTGCGTGGTCATTGCAGTTATATGCGCATATTCACGATTTGCGAGGGTGCCCTCTCAGGGCATTGGTTTCTGCCCTATGTGGGAGAATTTCGATTTGTGATTAATTGAGGTCCGTAGCATAATGGTAGCGCATCCAACCGGCAATTGGAAGGCCCTGGGTTCTATGAAAACAGAAAGAATATATTATAAATAGATTATAAATATTGATACTTACCCAGGTATTGAGGGTCCATGAAGTATGCTACATAAAAGAATGGTTCCACAGCATCAGTCATTTGTTTTTTAATTTGAGCTCTGTATGGCTTGAGGTCTTCACTTTGCAAGAGCTGTATCGATTTTTCAACAGCAGTTGATAAAGTTGCTGAATCACTTTTAAGCTGCAAAAATTTTATTACACTAATATAATAATAAATCCCAGAATAAAGTATAAATAAAATTTTTACTCAAAGCATTAATTAATTAAAATAAAACTAGAGTAGGTATTAGTAATAATTAAGTAGCAGATGTACCATACTTAAAAATGTAACCAAATTTTCATAGGTAGCTAAGTATACCTTATCAAGTGCAATAGCAACTTCCTTTAGCTGCTTCTGAAGGTGAAGGGCCTCTCTGTATTAAGCCTGCATTGTTCAGGGCAGTGGCAATTTTTCCATCAATTTCTTGCTCAGGATTGATTTCCATGTATTTATGAAATTTTTTTATAAATGTGTCTACACAAGTTTCCTATGAGTTCCACTGAGTATCATTCGGTATTTGTGGCATTAGTCCTCCCTTGTCCTTCAGCCATCCTGATTAACAAAATAAAAGGATTTGGAGAGAATATACATATATATATATATATATACCTATGTCGTTTCTATTCATTTATACTGCGTGGTCATTGCAGTTATATGCGCATATTCACGATTTGCGAGGGTGCCCTCTCAGGGCATTGGTTTCTGCCCTATGTGGGAGAATTTCGATTTGTGATTAATTGAGGTCCGTAGCATAATGGTAGTGCGTCCAACCGGCAATTGGAAGGCCCTGGGTTCGATTCCCGGGCGGTTCGCCTCATTTTTCATTTATTCATTATCTCTCCTCCTCGTGTGCAGAAACGTTCCTTAATACCTATGTCGTTTCTATTCATTTATATACTGCGTGGTCATTGCAGTTATATGCGCATATTCACGATTTGCGAGGGTGCCCTCTCAGGGCATTGGTTTCTGCCCTATGTGGGAGAATTTCGATTTGTGATTAATTGAGGTCCGTAGCATAATGGTAGCGCATCCAACCGGCAATTGGAAGGCCCTGGGTTCGATTCCCGGGCGTTCGCCTCATTTTTCATTTATTCGTTATCTCTCCTCCTCGTGTGCAGAAACGTTCCTTAATACCTATGTCATTTCTATTCATATATATATATATATATATATATATATATATATATATATATATATATATATATCAAAGCTATTGACTTCTCCTTAGGGAAACAGAGCTTACAGATCAAAAGAAGGACCAACACAACATCAAACATTTTCGTTTATTTTTGATACTTCAGATGTTGACAAATCTTTTGTCATCATCAGTGAATTATAAGTCTTAAAACCTTAAAACAAAAATGAGAATAATGAAAATTACATCAATACAAAAGAAAACTAAAATCATTAAAATTACATCAATACAAAAGAAAATTAAAATCATTAAAATTAAATTAAAATTACTTCAACTGGTAAATACACAATGTTTATGTCAACCTCCATATTTGGCAGAAGGGTCATTCTCTGTCAGATCAACCAGTGCCTAACACCCTCATCTCTCAGATTTTGGTGAAATTTGGTTTATAGGGAGATTGTGGGCCCTGAATCCATTTCTGAAATTATAAGGTCAATCCGACCAACGGTTCAAGAGATATGACCTCGGGAAATTTGAGGTCACTTGCGAGGTCACTAACATTTGGCGACCCATAACTTGGGTAATAATGGTCACAATTATATAAAAGTATATATATTTAGAATCTGAAAACGACAAGGAATCCAAATATGCAAGTTTTAGAACTCTAGGTTGAAAAATAAAAAAGTTACACTGTAACCAAAATTTGAGGTCACGATTTGACCTCGGGTATCAAATGAGAATTTTTTTTTTAAATGTAAAAAATGAAGGCATAGGCATTGGCTATTAGAATCAGCAAAAAAAAGTTTTTTTATGTTAGTATTTTTCATGTAACTAACATATAAGTGAACACCATATTCATAAGTTGTGCGTCAATTCTACCTATTTTTTCACACTTAAGCTCATAATTTGACCTATAGAAATTAAAATTACATTTTTTTATAGATATAAAAACAAAGGCAAAAAATGTAAAATTGTATTTCACTGCTAATCTACACTGGCAATAATAGTTATAATAGTGAAAGGGGAAGACCTACTTAGAGGATTCATGTGCTAGCCTAATACAATTTTTGCATGCTCGATGCTCTCATCAATTTCTTTTTGTGGAAAAATGTATTGAATTCTGCTGCCTCCTCTTAGGGTAGGACAACTCATTACAGTTAATATATGATGTCCTGGCACTGCACATGAATCCTTGTTTGATGGATAATAATATGCACTTGATCCTGATGACCCAGAGGGATGTAGAAAGTTCACAGTGAAATCATCAAACTCTTCACAATATTCCTCCACAATTCCATACCAAACTTGCATGTCATAAATGCAGCCAACATACTCTCCTGGTTTGACACATTTTAGGTTACCAAGCATTGCAGGTTCATTAGTAAAATGACTTTTCCTTATTCTTTTCTTTTCTCCAATGCCACTTGAAATGGGATACACCATCAGTTCTTCCTTGTTTAGGGGAACAAATCTATGATATTTCTGAGTTCCAGGAATAGCCCTACTATCCTTGAATCGATGTTCCAACCGTTCTTCTGCATCTTTCAAATCAGCTGTAGTTACAAAGAAAAAATTTATCTTCTTGCTCAAGTTTTCTTCACAAAACTGAAACATGTGTTCTGGTGTAAGAATTTGCCTCTCTGTAGTTCTCTGCAAACTGGCACGAGCAGTAGCTCTTTTCACTGTTCCTCCAATCCCATCACATGCATTTTTGCCATGGGATGTAGCAAAGAAGTGCCATTCACAAGACAGACCAAAATCCTCTTCATGGTAACAGAGATTTGTGAAGTTGGATCTGTTCTTATATTGGCCAGCACATCCATCTGAGAAATAGTGCACCTTCTTCAATTGTGGGCATCTGAATTTAACATATGTCATAAGCTTCAATATGAATGAGTAAACCATTATAGTGTTGTGTTTTAGTGATGCAGATAAGAAACAGACACTAAAATGGCTAAGTTCCTGGTCTGCAGATGATCTATAATAGATGACAAAAGGGTGAACTGTACACTGTGAATTGTCCCAGTGAAACCCTTGGGCAGCATCCTGGACAATGAAAGAATAATTCTCAGAGAAATCACCTACTATAACTACCTCGCTCTGAGGTGGTAGTGTTTCTTTCAACTGCTTGAAGTACTGTGATTGTTGCTGAGCAACAAAGTGATGACGAACCATGCGGGATATTTTCATGCTTAGGGATGATAAGTATTCATGAAGTGGCTCCACCTTATCAACCATTGTACAACGGTCAACAGTCACCCATTGCTTGTAAGATATTTCATTTGGAGCTGATTTCACACTGTCAAGTAACTCAAGAAAATCCAGGACACCCCTTCTCTTGGGCAATCATTGCAAAGTTGCATCATGCAAGTCTCTCTTTCTGTACTGCAGACACTGTAATCCATAAGATCCTTGTATGAAAGACCTCTTTCTCCCAATGCAGCCAGCTGCAAATTTGGATTTTGATGGTATGTGCAGACACAGACAGAATGAGTCCCACCACTACCGGCAAGCACACAATATGATGGCCGTAATTTTGCAAATGTGGAAAATCCTATTTTGGGATTCTTTTCATCATTTTTATATAGTTCAAACATCTCTCTTAAATTCCCGAGGACCAATCGTTTTTGCACCTTCATTGCACCTTCAGCACTGATAACTTTCACGCAATCCTTTTGGCCAGGACACATACGACTAACCTCTTCTGACTCATAGAATCTTCTAACTATATCTTTGTGTTCTTCAGATATCACTTTTCCTTTGCTCATTAGTGGAATCTTTGGAAGGATTCCATGTTCTGATTTAAGTGAACGGCTTCTTTTCACCATGTATGTTGTAGTTTGAAAGAAACTAGCTGTTTTTTCAATTGTGTATGGTGAGTGTGTCAATATTGTAGTTTGTGATGGTGACATTTGCTCTCCAGGAATGATTTTTCAATTCATTCATTAATTTGTCGATGTTTTTCAGATTTAGTTTCAGGTTTTGAAGTATCACTTACCTCCTCGGTAATTTGAACACCATAACTGAGTTCTAGCCTCTCCTTCAGGTGTTTCTGAGCAGATGATAGCTTACCACGAGCCTTGCGCTTTTTCTGGCTTAATGACAGCCCTTCTGAAAAGAACAGAAAAAAAGGTTTCACACACCTGAATATTAGTAATTAAATATTAATTATAGTACCTTAAATGCTATATAATTGGCTATATAGTAGATCAAACAGACCTTGTAGTAAAGTATAAGTTATTATATTAATTTATTACTTACTTTTTTTAACTGGTGTTTGGTCCAGAAATGCTAGAACTGGTTCAACTGAAGTTGAAGGATTTTCCTTTATCAAGCAATCACTGTCATTGTCCAGATCTTGAATTGAAGAGATGTTACTCAAGCCACTGATAGTAGATGATTCATTTGAATCCTGCTCAGACTCGTTGTTTTCAGTGGTACTAAGTATAGTGGGGTTTTTCATTATCAGTGTCCAGCAGTTCACACACAACAATGAGTCTTTTTTCACTCTTCCAGCACATTTTTCAACAAGTACATCAGTCACTTTTCTAAGATTGATTGTTATGAGTTTCTTGTGTTTTTGAATAGGGTCCTGGCAGTATTTCAAGTGCTGAACCATTGTATTTTGATCTGTAAAGATATAGGATTTACAATTAGGTAATATATATTTTTTAGAAAATATATAGCTATACACACTTAATATTTTAGGCCTTGATAGTCTCTGAGGCTCATTAAAACACCATACCCACCAGCCACCCACAGTGCTGGCTGGAACTGTACTAACCTGTAGACAAGGAATTTTGCAACTATCTGTGTTGATTCTGCACTTAGACAAGTAGCAACATGTTTCAACAGGTTTGTTTAGGCTACATGTGAGCTTAGTCTTCCCCTTTCACTATTATAACTATTATTGCCAGTGTAGATTAGCAGTGAAATACAATTTTTATTAAATTCTTGGAGCTTGAGGTCAAATTGATAGCTAAGATATAAAAATTCCTTGAAATGACAAGCAATTTATAAATATGGTGTTCACTTATAAGTTAGTTACATGAAAAGTACCAACATAAACAAACTTTTTATGATTGTTTCTATTAGTCAAGAACTCTGACTTTGTTTTTATATCTATAAAAAATGTAATTTTAATTTCTATAGGTCAAATTATGAGCTTAAGTGTGAAAAAATAGGTAGAATTGACGCACAACTTATGAATATGGTGTTCACTTATATGTTAGTTACATGAAAAATACTAACATAAACAAACTTTTTTTTGCTGATTCTAATAGCCAATGCCTATGCCTTCATTTTTTACATTTAAAAAAAATATTCTCATTTGATACCCCAGAGGTCAAATCGTGACCTCAAATTTTGGTTACAGTGTAACTTTTTTATTTTTCAACCTAGAGTTCTAAAACTTGCATATTTGGATTCCTTGTCGTTTTCTGATTCTAAATATATATACTTTTATATAATTATGACAATTATTACCCAAGTTATGGCTCGCCAAATGTTAGTAACCTCGCGAGTGACCTCAAATTGCCCGAGGTCATATCTCTTGAACCGTTGGTCGGATTGACCTTATAATTTCAGAAATGGATTCAGGGCTCACAAACTCCCTATAAACCAAATTTCAGCAAAATATGAGAGATGAGGGTGTTAATTTCAATTTTTTTTGGTTGATCTGACTGAGAATGACCCAGAAACAGAGAAAACTGTATGGTCAGTTAATTAGAAGGTATGATATGTCTATGAAAGTTGGTTGGTTAGTTAGAGGAGCTGTAATTTGTAAGATGAACTATTATTGTTAATGGAAGGCTTGTTTCTATAGATGTACAAAGATTCTAAAATTTGGAGTTCTGTAAGGTTATTGAATCTAGTTAGAATTTCAAACTGAGTTTTGTGAAGGGGATGGTTGTTTTCATTACTATGGTTTCTAATTGTGGATTGTGGTGGGCTACTGAAGGGACAGTTGGTACGGACTGATAAGCCCAAATGTTGAGAAAGGCGTACCTCCAGTTTGAGTTGAGTACTGCCAATATATGCAGCCTTACAGCTGTCGCACATGTATTTATAAACAACATTAGGGCATACAGTTTTGGGGAATTTGTGTTTGAACTTTAAAAAATTTGATTATTTAAGTGGGCTGATGAGGGTGAATCTAAAATTTATTTGGGGATAACTAGACTTGAGCAGTTTGGACACTTCACCTCAAATACACAATGATAAATAACCATAAAAAGGTAATTTAATATATCTGGTTTCTTTTTGTATTGTAGTTATGGGGAATTTAGTATGAAAAGTATAATTTAAAAATTTCTTTAATTGGTTGTCAACCAACCATCCCCTCAGTAGCCCACCACAATCCGCAATTAGAAACCATAGTAATGAAAACAAACATCCCCTTCACAAAACTCAGTTTGAAATTCTAAATAGATCCAATAACCTTACAGAACTCCGAATTTTAGAATCTTTGTACATCTATAAAAACAAACATTCCATTAACAATAATAGTTCATCTTACAAATTACAGCTCTTCTAACTAACCAACCAACTTTCATACATATATCATACCTTCTAATTAACTGACCATACAGTTTTCTCTCAGTTTCTGCCAAATATGGAGGTTGACATAAACATTGTGTATTTACCAGTTGAGGTAATTTTAATTTAATTTAATTTTAATGATTTTAATTTTCTTTTGTATTAATGTAATTTTCATTATTCTCATTTTTGTTTTAAGGTTTTAAGACTTATAATTCACTGATGATGACAAAAGATTTGTCAAAATGTCTGAAGTATAAAAAATAAATGAAAATGTTTGCTGTTGTGTTGGTCCTTCTTTTCATATATATATATATATATATATATATATATAAGCAAACAACCACAGGGAAAAGGAAACACAAAGTCCGAGTGCTTTCGTGATATATTCACATTATCAAGGAGGAACAGAAAATAGACAGAGATTGCAAAGTAAATGAGTTAAATAGACAAGCAAAAAATTCACAATCGGCACCTCAAATTAAAGGCCTTAAAGCCCTCAAGATTTTTTCAATTGATAACATAATCTGTAGGCTGCTAAATTACTAAATATGTATATAGATGAAATTAGACAAAAAAAAAAAAACCAATACAGATAACAAAAATTATTATAATGGTTATTAACACTAATATTTAATTAAAGCAGGAAATTAAATGGCCAGAAATTAATGAAAACAAAGGGAATGGTGCCATCGTCTTACAGAATATTACAAAAAAAATTTCTAGAAACAGTCTGGAAAAGTTGTTTTCCCAAAAGCAACCCAGTTGAAAAGTCCAATAAACCCCCCAGCAACCAAAGATTATACACGAAAGAAATATTACAATTAAAATAGACACATAAGAATGTTAACAGTTCTTACAATAATATTTATTTATTTAACCAGGGCAAACCATTAAGGGGGCAAGAATGCAGTCAAGAAAACAGTAGGCCCTTCACCAGCTTTCTGACAATGCACGAATCTAATTTATACAACCCAGGACTAATATTAAGGACCAGATCCGCATTATTCTTGATCACACTTGATTCCAGTATATTTCTGCTAACAATAGATTTACTAAACCTTAATTTGGAAGCATTTTTCCAATCAATGGGATGATTAGTATCTCTTACGTGAATGAAAATGGCGTTAGATTCCTGGCCACTTCTTATACTGTATTGATGCTGTTTAATACGTAACTCAAGGGTCTTACCAGTTTGGCCAATGTAAAATTTATTACATATTGTGCAAGGGATTTTATATACACAACCATGTTCACTTAATGCGGAGTTCTTAATCAATGAATTCTTAATTACATCTAAATTTTTGAACACAATATTTACATTAAAAGTCCTCAGCAGATTTGGCAGATCAAGGAAATTTTCTCTGAATGGTAACACTAAAACATTTTTTGTGTTATAAGGAATCTTATCCTTTACTTTGTAGAAGGTTTTCTTTGCCATTTTTAAGGACTTATCTATGCAGTTCTTTGGGCATTTTAAATCAAAAGCAATTTTGTATATTTTACTAATTTCGTCATCAATGAACTCTGGGCTACAAATTCGTAGACCTCTTAGGAACAAAGTAGAAAGAACGGATCGTTTTACATTAATGTGGTGATCAGAATAATAATGTATATAGGAACAATTATTAGTGGGTTTTCTGTAAATATTGTACTTAAACTTTTTTCCAGACCTATATATTAAAACATCTAAAAAGGGATCGAAGAATCTTTTTCTATTTCAACTGTAAAATTGATAGAGGGAGTTAAATTATTAAGTTTGGGTAAGAATTCATTGAGATTTAAAGTCACTGGCCAAAGACAAAGAACATCATCTACATATCTAAACCATGGAACATAATTTGGCAGAATCTTCCTTAATAACTTACTTTCAAAAAACTCCATATATAAGTTACTCAAAATGGGGGAGAGAGGGTTTCCCATCGCCATACCAAATTTCTGCCTAAAATATTCATTATTGAACACAAATTTTGCATCTACTATGCACAGCTTAATTAATTCTATAATTGTAGCCACAGGTAATGGCAAATTATGCTTAACCAATTCTTCCGAAAGAAACACTAATAGATCCTCCACCGGGACTCTTGTAAATAAAGCGGTAACATCAAAGCTTACCAATCTAAAATTGTAATTGACACTGATACTATTTAATTTTTCCACCAGCTCTACATTATTATTTATGTGTGATTGTGAAATTGTGCCAAGGAGAGGATTAAGAATGGAGACAAGCCATTTGGATAGCTTATATGAGATAGATCCTATAGAACTAACAATAGGCCTTGCAGGATTATTTGGCTTATGAGTTTTAATCAGGCCATACATATAGGGTAATGACGGTGAAGTACTCAAAAACTGTTTAAGTAACCTTTCATTCCCCTTCAAAAGTTGTTTAATTTTCTTGTTAAATGCACTGTTCACAGTTTCAAGGGGATTGTTCCTTAATTTCACGTAAGTGTCCGCATCATTCAAAAGATCATACATTTTTCCTAGATAAACGTCTTTATTGAGGATCACTAAGGCATTTGATTTATCAGCTTCGGTTATATGTAGATTCTAATCTTTTCTTAAAGCTTCATAAGTTGAAAAACCTCTGTGGGCAATTTGGAATAGAGGGTTTAGACATGGCATTATATACTATACCTTTACAAATATTCACATCCTCTATAGGTAAATCATTATATTTTTCTAAATTACAGAAAGCCTTAGCTATTTCTACAGAGTCCACCTCCTTTTTAGCTGCTGAAAAATTTATTCCATATCCAAGAGCCGTAACCATATTTTTATTTAACACTTTATCTGATAAATTTATCACAAATCCGGGGTTAGCATCCTTAGTCCAATCACTTCTTTCAATTAAAATTTGTAATTTAATATCCAGTTTCCTTTCCACTACACTACATTCTCGTCTAAGTTTGTTATAACAATAGTCCAGTAACCGTTGTTTCCATTCAGGTGGAATTGCCATATCAAAACTATATCTTCTCGCCCTAGTAACTTTAAAAGTTTCTTCGACTTCAATCTTAGTAATTTCTATATGCTTCTGCAACACTATTCTCTGGAATTCATCGAAGGGGCATTCTCTCAAATTCAAAAGTCTATTAGGGAGTAAAGAGGTGGGGAGAACTTGTTCACTTAGACATCTTCTTAGAAATATCAGGTGAACCTTTCGCTTGTGTGACTTAACTAAAGAAGAACAAAAAGTAGAAACAAACAGTGCTAGGCCAGGGAAGAGCAAAGAGAAGGTCTCGAAGTGGCGCGTGGTATCCATTATGCACAGAGGTTTTTTGACTCTTATGAAGCTTTAAGAAAAGATCAGAATCTACATATAACCAAAGCTGATAAATCAAATGCCTTAGTGATCCTCAATAAAGACGTTTATCTAGGAAAAATGTATGATCTTTTGAATGATGCGGACACTTACGTGAAATTAAGGAACAATCCCCTTGAAACTGTGAACAGTGCATTTAACAAGAAAATTAAACAACTTTTGAAGGGGAATGAAAGGTTACTTAAACAGTTTTTGAGTACTTCACCGTCATTACCCTATATGTATGGCCTGATTAAAACTCATAAGCCAAATAATCCTGCAAGGCCTATTGTTAGTTCTATAGGATCTATCTCATATAAGCTATCCAAATGGCTTGTCTCCATTCTTAACCCTCTCCTTGGCACAATTTCACAATCACACATAAATAATAATGTAGAGCTGGTGGAAAAATTAAATAGTATCAGTGTCAATTACAATTTTAGATTGGTAAGCTTTGATGTTACCGCTTTATTTACAAGAGTCCCAGTGGAGGATCTATTAGTGTTTCTTTCGGAAGAATTGGTTAAGCATAATTTGCCATTACCTGTGGCTACAATTATAGAATTAATTAAGCTGTGCATAGTAGACTCAAAATTTGTGTTCAATAATGAATATTTTAGGCAGAAATTTGGTATGGCGATGGGAAACCCTCTCTCCCCCATTTTGAGTAACTTATATATGGAGTTTTTTGAAAGTAAGTTATTAAGGAAGATTCTGCCAAATTATGTTCCATGGTTTAGATATGTAGATGATGTTCTTTGTCTTTGGCCAGTGACTTTAAATCTCTGAATTCTTACCCAAACTTAATAATTTAACTCCCTCTATCAATTTTACAGTTGAAATAGAAAAGATTCTTCGATCCCTTTTTTAGATGTTTTAATATATAGTCTGGAAAAAAGTTTAAGTACAATATTTACAGAAAACCCACTAATAATTGTTCCTATATACATTATTATTCTGATCACCACATTAATGTAAAACGATCCGTTCTTTCTACTTTGTTCCTAAGAGGTCTACGAATTTGTAGCCCAGAGTTCATTGACGACGAAATTAGTAAAATATACAAAATTGCTTTTGATTTAAAATACCCAAGAACTGCATAGATAAGTCCTTAAAAAGGGCAAAGAAAACCTTCTACAAAGTAAAGGATAAGATTCCTTATAACACAAAAAATGTTTTAGTGTTACCATTCAGAGAAATTTCCTTGATCTGCCGAATCTGCTGAGGACTTTTAACGTAAATATTGCGTTAAAAATTTAGATGTAATTAAGAATTCATTGATTAAGAACTCACCGTTAAGTGAACATGGTTGTGTATATAAAATCCCTTGCACAATATGTAATAAATTTTACATTGGCAAACTGGTAAGACCCTTGAGTTACGTATTAAACAGCATCAATAGAGTATAAGAAGTGGCCAGGAATCTAACGCCATTTTCATTCACGTAAGAGATACTAATCATCCCATTGATTGGAAAAATGCTTCCAAATTAAGGTTTAGTAAATCTATTGTTAGCAGAAATATACTGGAATCAAGTGTATCAAGAATAATGCGGATTTGGTCCTTAATATTAGTCCTGGGTTGTATAAATTAGATTCGTGCATTGTCAGAAAGCTGGCGAAGGGCCTACTGTTTTCTTGACTGCATTCTTGCCCCCTTAATGGTTTGCCCTGGTTAAATAAATAAATATTATTGTAAGAACTGTTAACATTCTTATGTGTCTATTTTAATTATAATATTTCTTTTGTGTATAATCTTTGGTTCCTGGGGGGTTTATTGGACTTTTCAACTGGGTTGCTTTTGGGAAAACAACTTTTCTAGACTGTTTGCAGAATTTTTTTTTTTAATATTCTGTAAGATGATGGCACCATTCCCTTTGTTTTCATTAATTTCTGGCCATTTAATTTCCTGCTTTAATTAAATATTAGTGTTAATAACCATTATAATAATTTTTGTTTTCTGTACTGGTGTTTTGTCTAATTTCATCTATATAGTCTTTTTATATTTACGTTATATCTACATTATCTATTTGTTTTTCATTTTTTATATTTACGTTATATCTACGTTATCTATTTGTTTTTCATTAAATTCTTGCCAATTAATTGCCTGCTTTAATTAAATATTAGTGTTAATAACCATTATAATTTTTGTTATCTGTATTGGTTTTTTTTTTTTTGTCTAATTTCATCTATATACATATTTAGTAATTTAGCAGCCTACAGATTATGTTATCAATTGAAAAAATCTTTAGAGGGCTTTAAGGCCTTTAATTTGAGGTGCCGATTGTGAATTTTTTGCTTGTCTATTTAACTCATTTACTTTGTAATCTCTGTCTATTTTCTGTTCCTCCTTGATAATGTGAATATATCACGAAAGCGCTCAGACTTTGTGTTTCCTTTTCCCTGTGGTTGTTTGCTTATTAATAAGATCACGTGTTATTTTGTGATTTTAGTGCACACCATATATATATATATATATATATATATATATATATATATATATATATATATACTTGAGGAGTGATCAAAAAGTATCAATAATTTTATTGCTATGGACAAATGAATGCAAATAAGAAATAACCATTTACATATGGGAGTCTTCCTGCCCTCTGGCGTCTGCAGTCTGAAGCAAAATCTGCTACCGTGAGTCAGTAGTTGGTTGGAGCGCTTAAAAGGAGGGTGTGTTTTCGCAGTACGTATAAATCTCTAAAATGGAACAACGTGTTTGGGGATGAATGAAATTATTAAAACAGCTTTTGGAAATGATGCTCTCAGTGTAGCTAACGTTTACAAATGGCACAAAAAGTTTAAAAATGGAGAAACATTTGCTCGTACCAGAAATTGAATCTGTTGAACATTTTCATCCGTACGAGAAGTGGAAGGGCAGCCACTGTGTTCTTTGTCTTCAAGCGATGTTTTTCCATTTTTAAACTTTTTGTGCCATTTGTAAATGCTAGCTACATTGAGAGCATCATTTCCGAAAGCTGTTTCTAATCATTTCATTCGTCTCTGAATGCGCAGTTCCATCTCAGAGATTTATACGTACTGCAAAAAAACACCCTACTTTTAAGCCTCCAACCAACTACTGACTCATGGTAGCAGATTTTGCTTCAGACTGCAGATGCCAGAGGGCAGGAAGACTCACATATGTAAACAGTTATTTCTTATTTACATTCATTTGTCTGTAGCAATAAAATTGTCGATACTTTTTGATCACTCCTCATTATATATATATATATATTACAGTATCTATCTTTCTCTACCAATCTATCTGTATATAAACTTTATAAGATTATCATTTTTATAAATATTTCTCAAAACATTCTATGCCCACATTGAAATATATATATGGTACTTACATGTGGCTGGTGGTGACTGCGAAAATACTTGTGAATTTGAATTGTGTTTTAATACACTATTAGATGTAACTTCTTTCTCCAGGACAGGAGATTAAGGTAATGAGATGAACACCCATAGGTTAAAATGTTAGGACATTTCTCCTGAAGTAGTCCTTTCATGCACTTCATTTTGCTCTCATTATCAGTACAGGTTGCAAATACCTTGAAAATATGAGAAAGAGAAATAATCAGTATTGTAAGGATTTTATACATAGTACTATAGTAATATACTGACAAATGACAATATTATTGTAAGGATTTTATAGTTACTTTATTTACTTGAGCTATTTTAATGAACTCAAATTACTCACATCTTTGTTGTATTTCTGTTGGACCTCATTTATTGCAGCTATAGCAAGTTCACAACAATATTCTGCTGTTTTCTTCTCTGATCCACAATCAGTCATTGATAGCAGGAATGTTGAGTGTTCAGTGTGGATTGAAGTGGCAATGATGGGATCATTCCGCACTGATGACCATCCATCTTGTAGCAGAGTTATTGTAGCATTTATTAAGTCATTACTCAGATTCTGTTCTTTTTCATCATGTACTTCAGTAAGATCATCTCCTGCTAGGTCTTTTCTTATTGGTGTGCAATACCCAGGTCTTAACAGATTCATCATTTGTTTATATTCTTTGCTGCTAGCAGCATTAAAAGCTATTGCATTGGCAACTTGTAGATCAAGCAGTTTCTTTTGTTTTTCTGTTGTCTTTATGACAAAATCAGTCATCTGAGGTTGGGTCAATCTTGACTTTAATAGAGTACTACAAATACTGCTTGAGGGGGGAAATACAAAGATTTAGGTTTCTTCTTTGGAGGTTGAGAAGTAGAACAACTGTCAGGTCTGTTGAGAGAGACACCAGAAGCTGATGAAGGTGATAATAGAAATGAATCAAATGATAGTTCAGAAACTGATGATTCAGATGAAATATTTAATGCAACTTGATCATGAGTTGGAGGATTTTCATTTCTCTTTATACATTTTTGTAAATGTGTTTTGATTCTCTCAATTTTTGAACTTAATTCCATTCCACAACATTTGCATTTCACTTTTGAGCTTCCTTCAACTCGTATGACATTGACGCACTCATGAGAAGATTTCCTACCACTTCCAGCAACAAATGGCGTGGTTTCTTAAATTGTTAGTGTTAAATAAAAATAATTCAGTATAGATATTGGTAATACTAAGCTTTAGCTATTATATCTAAGTTATATTTAAAAAAATCATCTGTATGTATCTGTAACAAAATAGCAACAATCATTATCAAGAACAATGAATAAATAGTGTATATAAGCAAAAAAAAAATTTAAAGGCCAGTTTTTAATTTTATTATACACTTCTTATATTAGCTATAGAAAATTCGAAAAAACCTATAAAACCCCCAAAAAACCAAAAATACCTGATGAAACCTAGTTCTTTGCCAACCCTGTTCTTCCCTGACCTCAGTTACCCCTATCCCCCAAGTCTCATCCAAATCTGGCCAGTGATTTGGCTGGCCATAAGAAACAAAGAAAGTAAGTTCGCAGGCAGTTCGACCATCACAATTATTAGTATGGATAAGGTTCCATTATGATTACTGTAAGTATATATGAACAGTTACCACAAAACAACTTTTTATATACTAGTGAATTTGAACCAAAAAGAGACATTACACAACCAACCTCCACACTCCCTCATTCCCCTTCCCCACCCACCAATCTTCTTTCTATTACGCTTATGCTTGCTCATCATTATCATATACGTACTCATCATCCTTTTTAGATGTTTTTTGCTTCCATCCTCACCTGTTTTGTTTTTCATATCCCTAGTTTGTGAGTGGTGAGAAAGTGTTTTGGAAACAGTAGACAATGATACTCTAGCTTTAGCAGCTATTTGTCTTTGAGTGTTGCCTTCTTTATGGAGAACAATAATTTTCAACCTATTCTTGTATGAAATTTCTTTATTTGGAGCCATTATACTATCTTATCTGTAAAAAAAAAATTAGAAGACGAGACATTTTTGTATTAAAGTTTAACAAGTAAAATTATATTTTTAAAGAAACTTGCGATTACATGTGGGTATAAACAACATGTGTGAGTCATTAAATCTATAAAATATGTTATTACATCAAATTGAATGGTATATTTACCAGTAAAACCTGGCCCTCAAAATTAACAAAATCAATAAAAACTAGTGGTGTACTGATTCATCAGCTTTGGCAGAATCAGCCATTTTTGGGGCACTTACATCGGCTAAATTTAGCTGATCCTCTTACTGATTATTTGAAATTTTAAAATTTTCAATACAAAACAAAATCTATATTTACAGAAAATTGAACACCAAACAACACTATGATAATTTATACTCATTTCAAAGTGTAATTATATAAAAATATTTTACATTCACAAAAATGGCAAAGCATAATAAGTTAAGTTGTCCATAAATTTACATTTTCTCGACTAGCTAATCTCTAAATATTATAAACTATTGTAATGTAATTGTAATTGGTTGTGTAATGTCTATTTTTGGTTCAAATTCACTAGTATATAAAAAGTGTATCAAAGTTGTAGCAGTAATCATAATGGAACCTTATTACTGTATAAGACTAGTAAACTACATGGAGTTCAATGCTGTATACAATCATATTACAGTAATTGTTTATCTTTATGAACACAGACATTACAATATAATTACCTGTATGTCAATGAATGCACATTCAATTGTCTTTTAGATATACAGTATATGTCTGTGTTATATGTTGTTGAACTCAGTTGTCCCCCTTCCACTCCACCTTCCCCAGTTGGGGTACCTTGACTACCACTGCGGCCTTGCCACATGTACAGAGTTGCCTGTGAGGCAAGGAACATTACAGATGAAGGCAACTGTACATTGGAAGAAATATAGGTAGCAATATTATAATCCTTATCATATTCTAATTATTCATTTGTTTCACTCCTACTTTTAACTTCTACAGTGGCCAATGTCTGTGGATTGGAATATTTGGAACATGTACTCTTGTTATCAGAATCAAATGGTAACCCACAGCATTCACAAGCAGCAGTACATGGCTTACTATTCACATGGCACCTACATTCCTCATCACATTTTTCCTTACAATTACAGATGATATCATTCAGAAGTTCTGGTGCAGCAGGTGATTGGGACATCATCACAGGCTGAAGTCCTCCATTATCATCTTGTTCATAACCATAGACTATAGGCTCTGGCATTCTCAGCATATGGGAAAATGCCTTTTTCCATATCATCAGCTGGTAGACACATCATAGATCTACAGATCTACAGAAGCTAAGGCTAACAAAGACCCTAAGATCCACTCTAAGGTTAGCCTGAGAGAAAGAAGAGAGTATGGGGTTAAAAGAAGAGAATAAGGGGTTAAGTAAGTAGCAAAACCTATCATTTGTGGGTTAACATTCATTCAGAAAAAGAGAGAGAAAGATCACCATCATCATCCGCCAGCCACTGCCAACAAGTCGGAAAAATAGTCGAAGAGAATAGGAAAGGGGTGAAAGATGAAAAGAAGTAAAATAAGAACGATTACAAACCATGCAAACATAGTCTTAACTCAAAGAAACACTGTCATACCATGCAAACTACAGACATGCAAGTAAAGAGAGGATGAGAAAAGAAAAGAGTATGAAGAGTGTAACAAAAAGTGGGTTAGTTTATGCTACGAGCTACATTAAGTTCGTGTTAGTCTAATTTTTTTATTTATTTTTTTAATATAAATTTAATGCTGGCATATCACAAGCTGGCATCAATTTCAACAGACTCAAACCTTGACTATCATCCCCAGAGCTCCTGTTGCTAATTATTTTATTATTTTAAATGTTAATATTTTTAAAATGCCTATCTAAACGGTTTTTAAACATATTAACGCTGGTAGAGTTCACGACGGACGTGGGAAGATTATCCCATTTATCAATTACTTTAAACGTAAAAAAGTTTTTAGCGATGTTAGTAATGAAACATCCACCATCCAACTTAAATCTGTTATGATGATTATTGCTATTATTGAAAATGAGCAATTTGTCAAAATTTACGTTATCGATTTTATTAACGGTTTTGAAAACTTCAATAAGCTCCCCCCTTAATCTCCTAGTCTCGCGTGAATGCAAGTCTAACTCTTTAATCATATCTTCTTAAGACTTGTTGCGTAGTGACGGAATTAGTTTCGTGGCACATCGCTGAACCATTTCCAACCTATCAATATCCTCACGCAAATACAGGCACCAAAACTGAATGGCATATTTTAAGTGAGGTCTGACTAGGGACTTGTAAAGGGGAAAGATTGTTCCAGAGTTGATTGGTTGAGTAGATGAAAGACTGAAAATACTGATTAACCTCTGCATTAGATAGATGACCAGAAAAGGAATGAGAAAGTGTAAAAAATCTGGTACTGCGTGCTCTCCTTAAAGGAAGAGGCATGTAGTTAGTGTCTTCTGAAGAACAATGTCCGTTAAAATAGCGATAGTAATGAGAGAGTGAAGCAACATTGCTGCGAAGAGAGAGAGAGAGAGAAATTGAAGATAGTCAGTAAGATAAGAGATGAGATGAAAAGCCTTTGATTCCACCCAGTCAAGTAGGGCTGTGTGGGTTGAGCCACCCCACACATGAGAAGCATACTCCATACAGGGGTGAAGAAGACCCCTGTAAAGAGAGAGCAACTGAGTGAGAGTGAAGAAACCACGAAGGCGGTACAGCACACCAAACCTTTTGGAAGCTGTTTTGGAAAGAGAGTATATGTGATCTTTCCAAGAAAGATCATGAGAAAAGGAAATGCCAAGAGAGTCAAGAGAAAAGGAAGGATTGAGTTGAGTGTTGCTGAAGGTAAGGGGATAGTTGTGTAGAAGATTGTGACAAGTAGACAAATGGAGGAACCAAGTTTTTGAGGCATTGAAAGACACAAGGTTTTCTCTGCCCCAATCAGATATAGCAGAAAGATCAGAGGTCAGGAGTCCCATAGCCATACTATGCAAATCATGGAGTGATTGCTGTGAGGGATGCTTTGGGAAGTGGGTGGAGAAGTGAAGAGTGGAATCATCGGCATATCAGTGAATAGGACAGGAAGTTTGAATTAAAAGCTCATTAATAAGTAAAAGGAAAAGAGTGGGTAACAGGACAGAACCCTGAGGAACACCACTGTTAATATCTTTAGAAGAACAGTGGCCATCTACAACTGCAGCTATAGATCGGCCAGGAAGGAAATTAGAGATGAAGGCACAGACTGAAGGATAGAAACCGAAGGAGGGCAGTTTCGAAATTAAAGATTTGTGCCAGACTATCAAAAGCTTTTGATATGTCTAGCGTAATAGCAAAAGTTTCACCAAAATTCCAAAAGGAGGATGACCAAGAGTCAGAGAGATATGCAAGAAGATCGCCAGTAGAGCGTCCCTTGAGGAATCCATACTGATGATCTGAAAGAAGATTGTATGAAGAAAGGTGTTTAAGAATCTTCCTATTAAGGATAGATTTAAAAATTTTGAAAAGGCAAAAAATCAAAGCAATTGGACGATAGTTGGAGGGTTGGGAGTGGTCACCCTTCATTGGGACAGGCTGAATGAAGGCAAACTTCCAGCAGGAAGGAAAAGTACCAGATGAGAGACAAAGCCGAAAGAGTTTGCCTCAGCAGGGTGTCAGCACAGCACAGCACAGTTCTTAACAACAACAGGAGGAACACCATCAGGACCATATGCCTTCCTAGAGTTGAGCCCAGATAGGGCAGAAAAAACCTCTTTAGAAGAGATTCTAATTTCAGACATAATAAAGTCAGATGGGGGAGGAGATGAAGGAACAGCACCAGAATTGTCCAGGGTTGAATTGTAAGCAAAGTTTGAGGGAAGAGTTCAGCTTTGTCAGGAGAATAATAATAATAATAATACTGACTGGGGTTGTTTAACCTCCTTTGCAACATCTAAGGTCATATGATCTACAGATCTACAGAAGCTAAGGCTAACAAAGACCCTAAGATCCACTCTAAGGCTAGCCCGAGAGAAAGGAAAGAGTAGGGGGTTGAGAGAAGAGAAGAAGGGGTTAAATAAGGAGCAACACCTATCATTCGTGGGTTAACATTCATTCAGAAAAAGAGGAAAAAGGTCTCACCATCATCATCCGCCAGCCACTGCCGACAAGTCAGAAAAATAGTTGGAGAAAATAGGAGAGGGGTGAAAGATGAAAAGAAGTAAAATAAGAACGCTTACAAACCATGCAAACACAGTCTTAACTCACTGTCATACCATGCAAACTACAAACATGCAAGTAGAGAGAGTTACAGACATGCAAGAAAGGAGAAAAAAAAAAAAAGTAGGTACAGTTAAACAAAAAGTGGGTTAGTTTACGCTACGAGCTACATCTACGTTCGTGTTAGTCTAATTTTTTTTTTTTTTTTTATTTTTTAATAATTAATTGCTGGCATCACACGCTGGCATGTCACAAGCTGGCATTCATCGTCAACAGACTCATCCTCGAGCACCACCACCAGAGCTCCTGTTGTTAACTTTCTTTTTTAATTTTAAACAACGTTAATATTTTTAAAATGTCTGTCAAGACGGTTCTTAAACACATTAAGGCTGGTAGAATGAACGACTGACGCGGGAAGATTATTCCATTTATCAATTACTTTAAACGTAAAGAAGTTTTTAGCGATATTAGTAATGAAACGTCTGCCACACAACTTGAATCCGTTATTGCGAGTATTACTATTATCGAAAGTGAACAATGTCAAAATTTACATTATCGATGTTATTAACGATTTTGAATACTTCAATAAGCTCCCCCCTTAATCTCCTAGTTTCGAGTGAATACAAGTCTAACACTTTAATCCTATCTTCATAAGGCTTGTTGCGCAATGACGGAATAAGTTTCATGGCACGACACTGAACCCTTTCTAACCTATCAATATCCTCACGCAAGTACAGGCACCAAAACTGAATGGCATATTCTAAATGAGGCCTGACTAGGGACTTGTAAAGGGGCAATATAATATCCTTCGATTTAAATTCGAAATTACGCGCTATGAAGCCTAACATCCTATTCGCTTTTGCAAGACTCCAGGCACTGGTTCCTAACCTTTAAATCCTTAGATACGCGTACGCCTAAATCTACTTCCTCGTCAACGCTCGCTAACTCCCTATCATCCATCGTGTACGCGTAATTATTGTTGTGAGAACCTATATGCAAAACTTTACATTTGTCTACGTTAAATTGCATCTGCCACTTATCTGTCCACTCCATAATCCTATCTACATCGTCTTGAATCCTATTTCTATCGTCCTCGTTAACAACCTTACCGCCTATTTTAGTATTGTCTGCGAATTTTGAAACGTTACTAGTCAATCCTACATCTATGTCGTTAATGTAAATTACGAATAGCAATGGGCCTAACACTGAACCCTGTGGGACACCGCTACCTACATCTAACCACCCCGATTCACTACCATTAACTACGACCCTCTGTCTCCTAGCACGAAGCCATTCTTCTAACCAGTTAGCTACCTGACCGCGTATACCGTGCGCTTTAACCTTCGCAATTAGTCTCCTATGTGGAACTGTATCGAACGCCTTTTTAAAATCTAAATAAATAACGTCAGCTGCCCTATGCCTATCATATTCGCGCACTACTTCGTTATAAAATTCTAACAAATTAGTTAAACAAGACCTATGGCGTCGAAACCCGTGCTGACTACTATTAATCAAATCTCTACTTTCTAAGTGATCGATAATACGATCCCTAACTACGGATTCCAAAAGTTTACCGACAATTGACGTTAAGCTAATGGGCCTATAATTGCTAGCTACCGCGCGGTCGCCTTTTTTAAAAATAGGCGTGACGTTAGCTAATTTAAAGTCTTCAGGAATAATCCCCGTTTCGAGTGACTGATTAAAGATCTTCATTAAGGGGCCTACGATAACTTCTTTCAAATGTCTGGGATAAAAAGCGTCAGGGCCTGGAGCCTTGCTAACTTTTAACCTATCGATATAATGCACAATCTCAGCCTCGTAAACAGTTATTTCATCTAAAATAGTCTCGCTACTAAATGGAACAATATCATCCACGTCAGGGCATTATTTACGTCTTCTACGGTAAAAACTGTCGCAAAAAAGTACATAATCTGTACACGGAGGACAGTCTCCCATTCAACTACTACCCAGACCCAATGTCGCTTAACTTCACTGATCAAAGGGAAGCAGTTATGACATTGGCTATGATGTAGCCCTGTCAGGAGAAGAGATGGCAACTGTGCCATTGGAATGGGAGAGAGGAGTAAAGAAGAGGTCCTTAGCTAGATGCCAGAAAGTGAGAATAATTAGAATTGGATAGATTTTCACATTTTTGTTGGATAAAGGAATTTTGGGCGAGTCGAAGAACAGATTTTGCATGATTCTGGGCAGAAATATAAGCTGAGTAAAAGTCAGGAGTTGGATGGCGATGGTACCTCTTGAAAGCCTCCTCTCTGTTGTAGATAGCATTAAAACAAGTAAAGTTTAAACCAAGGTTTTTTTTTGCATTAGTAGTAGGAATAGAATATGGAATGTATGCCTCCATGACATAACTGAGAGAATCACTGCTGTGATGCGCTCAGTACACTCAGAAGAGTCCCGGCCATGAAAGCAGTAATCATTCCATGGGAAATTACAGAAGTACTGCCTAAGGGCCTCCCAATCAGTGGCCTCTTGGCAGGATCCAAAGGCTGAATTGGAGTGATAGGACAGGAAACAGATATAAGATTGAGATCGGGGGAGCCCAATGGAGAAAAAAGTTTCACAGAGTAAGGAGGAGGATGAGAGTAAAGAAATAAATCCAGAATGTTGGGTCTATCTCCAAAGCGATCGAGGATATGAGTAGGGTGCTGTACAATCTGCTCTAGGTCATTTAGTAGAGAAAAGTTTTAAGCTAATTCACCAGGGATGTTATTGAAATGGGAGGAAAGCCAAAGGTGGTGGTGAACATTGAAATCTCCTAAAATGGAGATTTCAGCAAAGTGAGGTAGTCAAAGAATTTTGGATAGTCAGTAGAATTAGGAGAAAGGTAAACTGCACAGATGTATTTAGTTTGAGATTGGCATGTAAGCCATAGCCAGAGGGTATAGAATTCAGAAGATTTGAGTTTGGGAATACGAGAACAAGTTTGGTCATTGCGTACATATACGCAACATCCACCTTTGGAGTAAAATTGAATATAGAGAAAGTAAGAGGGTACAGAAAAGGGGTTGCTGTCAGTCATCCCAGACACCTGAGTTTCAGTGAAGAAAAGAAGATGAAGTTTAGAGGAGGAGAGGTGGTGTTCAACAAATTAAAAATTTGAGAAAAGGCCATGAATATTGCAGAAGTTTAAGAAAAGTGAATCAGAGGTCCAGAACATCTCGAATGGGTGGTAGCAGATCCAGCCCCGCTGCCTGGGTCTGCATTCCTGGTATCGGCAGTGGGGGAGCCAGAAGCAGGGGCATCTATGGTCCCCTCCCCAGGGGACTCCAAAACTCTTGAAGTTGATGACTTTTTTTTTAATTTTGAAAAGATTATGTAGTGAGGAATATGGAGAGAAGTGTGTGTTTGAGAGCATGCTGGACTGCTCACAGGGTAGATGAGACACGGAAAAAGATCAGCTAATTAGGAGAAACAGGAGATCCAGCACTCCCTATCTTCTGTCTAACGTCCCACATTGATTGGTGTCTACAATCTCCTCCTCCTTGCTACCAGCAATGCAGGTTTTTTGTTCATTTTATTTTCCACCTGGTCTGGCACCCTCAAAAAATATATATATATATATATATATAATATTATATATATATATATATACAAACTCAGAATGGTTCCCTGAGAACATTATATGTTAAACACAGACCGTGCATGGAACAAGGAACTCTTCTGGAAAATTAAATCCACTATAGTCCGAATAAGTAATGGTAAATGACAAATACCATAGTTTTTTTCCTTTTTCATGATTTTAGCCCGACGTGGGCAACGGGTCTCTCGCAAAGAGATCCCATAAATATAGCTTCCCTCACCAGCTATCTGCAAAGCAGACAGGATCCAGCTTTGGGACGTGGATCTAGGGTTTAAAGCAAGCCTAGATCCCTACACTCAGAACCTCTATATAAGTAAAAGATTCGTTGCATTCACGTCGTGTTGAATAAATCAAAGAAAAGGGGGTAACTATTGTATTTTTAGCCAAAAAAACAAAACTTAAACCTCAACCGGGACATTGAGCGTCCACTTTTCAAGGCACGAAACACGTCCGTTTAGTATACACAAACTCAGAATGGTTCCCTGAGAACATTATTGTTAAACACAGACCGTGCATGGAACAAGGAACTCTTCTGGGAAAATTAAATCCACTATAGTCCGAATAAGTAATGGTAAATGACAAATACCATAGTTTTTTTCCTTTTTCATGATTTTAGCCCGACGTGGGCAACGGGTCTCTCGCAAAGAGATCCCATAAATATAGCTTCCCTCACCAGCTATCTGCAAAGCAGACAGGATCCAGCTTTGGGACGTGGATCTAGGGTTTAAAGCAAGCCTAGATCCCTACACTCAGAACCTCTATATAAGTAAAAGATTCGTTGCATTCACGTCGTGTGAATAAATCAAAGAAAAAGGGGGTAACTATTGTATTTTTAGCCAAAAAAAAAAACAAAACTTAAACCTCAACCGGGACATTGAGCGTCCACTTTTTTTGGCTAAAAATACAATAGTTACCCCCTTTTTCTTTGATTTATTCAACACGACGTGAATGCAACGAATCTTTTACTTATATAGAGGTTCTGAGTGTAGGGATCTAGGCTTGCTTTAAACCCTAGATCCACGTCCCAAAGCTGGATCCTGTCTGCTTTGCAGATAGCTGGTGAGGGAAGCTATATTTATGGGATCTCTTTGCGAGAGACCCGTTGCCCACGTCGGGCTAAAATCATGAAAAAGGAAAAAAACTATGGTATTTGTCATTTACCATTACTTATTCGGACTATAGTGGATTTAATTTTCCCAGAAGAGTTCCTTGTTCCATGCACGGTCTGTGTTTAACATATAATGTTCTCAGGGAACCATTCTGAGTTTGTGTATACTAAACGGACGTGTTTCGTGCCTTGAAAGTGGACGCTCAATGTCCCGGTTGAGGTTTAAGTTTTGTTTTTTTTTGGCTAAAAATACAATAGTTACCCCCTTTTTCTTTGATTTATTCAACACGACGTGAATGCAACGAATCTTTTACTTATATAGAGGTTCTGAGTGTAGGGATCTAGGCTTGCTTTAAACCCTAGATCCACGTCCCAAAGCTGGATCCTGTCTGCTTTGCAGATAGCTGGTGAGGGAAGCTATATTTATGGGATCTCTTTGCGAGAGACCCGTTGCCCACGTCGGGCTAAAATCATGAAAAAGGAAAAAAACTATGGTATTGTCATTTACCATTACTTATTCGGACTATAGTGGATTTAATTTCCCAGAAGAGTTCCTTGTTCCATGCACGGTCTGTGTTTAACATATAATGTTCTCAGGGAACCATTCTGAGTTTGTGTATACTAAACGGACGTGTTTCGTGCCTTGAAAAGTGGACGCTCAATGTCCCGGTTGAGGTTTAAGTTTTGTTTTTTTTGGCTAAAAATACAATAGTTTACCCCCTTTTTCTTTGATTTATTCAACACGACGTGAATGCAACGAATCTTTTACTTATATAGAGGTTCTGAGTGTAGGGATCTAGGCTTGCTTTAACCCTAGATCCACGTCCCAAAGCTGGATCCTGTCTGCTTTGCAGATAGCTGGTGAGGGAAGCTATATTTATGGGATCTCTTTGCGAGAGACCCGTTGCCCACGTCGGGCTAAAATCATGAAAAAGGAAAAAACTATGGTATTTGTCATTTACCATTACTTATTCGGACTATAGTGGATTTAATTTTCCCAGAAGAGTTCCTTGTTCCATGCACGGTCTGTGTTTACATATAATGTTCTCAGGGAACCATTCTGAGTTTGTGTATACTAAACGGACGTGTTTCGTGCCTTGAAAAGTGGACGCTCAATGTCCCGGTTGAGGTTTAAGTTTTTTTTTTTTTTTTTTTTTTTTTTTTTTTTTTTGGCTAAAAATACAATAGTTACCCCCTTTTTCTTTGATTTATTCAACACGACGTGAATGCAACGAATCTTTTACTTATATAGAGGTTCTGAGTGTAGGGATCTAGGCTTGCTTTAAACCCTAGATCCACGTCCCAAAGCTGGATCCTGTCTGCTTTGCAGATAGCTGGTGAGGGAAGCTATATTTATGGGATCTCTTTGCGAGAGACCCGTTGCCCACGTCGGGCTAAAATCATGAAAAAGGAAAAAAACTATGGTATTTGTCATTTACCATTACTTATTCGGACTATAGTGGATTTAATTTTCCCAGAAGAGTTCCTTGTTCCATGCACGGTCTGTGTTTAACATATATATATATATATATATATTGTCATTCTTGTTCCCACTCAGGTACACAATTTGCCCTGTGCCAAGCTTTGGTTGAATATTTGTAGTCATATTATTGATACAGCATGTTGCAAGTCCAGCCTTGTTGTCTCCACAACTAAGAAATTTACTCCAATTTCTTGGAAGTGCAACATCTTGGTCAGTACGATGCTTGTATGCATGGCCTGTCTCTCTACTTTCATCACAGGTACTACTTTTAATACTACATGATGGGTATTTGTCAAACACAACATAAATCTGTTTACAGCATCCATTGCTGATCTCACGTCTTTTGGCAATAATATGTTTTGAAATTTCTCACTCACGTGTTTGAATGCTTTGTTTGGGTGCACAGGTTCTGGGAGGGATTTTATAATAGCATGGCCAGCATGAATTATGCAATCACTTCCATTGATAATTTTGATACCCTGTAAGTGCTCTGGGAGTAGTAGTTCTAGTTGATGGAGAAACTCTGATTTTTCACTGCTCCTCATTCTTCCCACCTCTGTGAACAGACTCAAGTACAGGTGCATTTTCAAATGCTCTAACTCTTTCCAATGGAACTTTCTTTGTGGCAATGACAGCAAGTAATCACATACATTATCTCACCATTCATGCTAACTTCTTATTCTTGATCTTTACCTTTTTCTTCACATTCTTCACAATTTCGTTTTCACATTTGATCTATTAATCGGATCATGAAACCGCTTCTGGGGTTTGTCTTCTCTTTCCTTGACAACCAGCCATTCCTCTACAAAGTTTTCGACAAATTTCACGCCTTTGTCAAGAGCGTCAAGCATACTTTTTTCCACAGCTCATGTTGCGATAACTCCTGTAGATTGCGTCATACAGTCTAATTGAGAACCAGACAGAAAAAGACAATGACGATGGTATAGAAGCGATAAAAGTTAACTCAAAATACTTAATAATTTTGCAGAAAGGAAGATGAAAAATCACATGACTATTGGACTTCTGAACAGTGAAAACAATGCATTAACCAATGATCTAAATGAAGTATCTGAAATATTAAGAGTGCCATATGAATCAGCTTTCAGTATCCCCAGAACTGATATACTGTACTAATATGCAATAGAAATGCGTTCTTTGAAGAAGAATTACAAGGGAAAAATATAATGGACTTAGTCTTCAAAACAGATAATATTACACAAACTACAGTGCCCGCGAAAAGTATCCGATCACCCTTGAAATTTGTATTTTTTACATAAAAAACAATGTTTAAATGTATACTAACCTTATATTAGTATTTTGTCATCTGTCCTTTCGTTTGGATGACTTGTTCTAGACGTTTTGGCATGGATTTAATCAAGTTTTGACAAACTTCCACTGATATTTCCTTGCACCATACCTTTTTGATGGCCTCTTGTAATTTTTCGACTGAGCCAGTGTCGTGGCATTCAACCTTATTTTTTATTATTAGCCACAGATTTTCTATCGGATTGAGATCTGGACTATTACCAGGCCAATCCAAAATATCAAATTTATTGTCAGTAATCCATTTTGTCACTATTTTGGCCCTGTGACATGGTGCACCATCATGCATGTATGTTTTTGTCCTTTGGATTGCCATTGCCATTGGAAGTTTATCCTGTAGCATTGCTAAATACCGTGCACCATTCATAGTTGTGTTCTTCGGAAGAAAATATAAGTTTCCACGCTCATAGTAACCGAAACAACCCCAAACCATCACACTTGGAGGTGTTTCATTGTCTTTAGGGTGTATTTAGGGTCCATCCTATTTGAGCCAATAGGCCGGCGAACCTTTTTTGGACAACTTCTGAATGTCAAAAATGTCGACTCATCGCTAAATAAACTTCTTCCAGTCATCAACAGTCCAATGAATGTATTTTTTACAAAATGCGACACGTTTTTTTACGCATTTTTTCATTAATGAACGGTTTCTTAGCAGCATGGCGAGATGGTAATCCGAGTTCTTTTTGGAGCCGCTCCTGGATAGTTCGTTCAGAAACACCAGATAACAAATTATTCATATTAAATTTTATTTCTTTCGCAGTTATTGTTGGGTTTTTTCAATACTAAACGTTTCATAAGTTTGTCTGTTCGCGAATTTGTTTTTCTCGGTCTGCCAGATCGTTTTTTAGGGACTGGCGTGGTTAGGCCACCATTGTTCTTAGCCCGTGAAACCCATAAATTAACGGTACTTTGGGATATGTTTAATTCCTTAGCTATCTGTCTCTGTGATTTCCCACATGCATGCAAAGCAACAATAGCACCTCGACAATCACTCTTAAGTTGTTTTTTAGCACACATTATATATAAATTTTATTTACACCACTTTCTGTAAAAAAAAAAAAAAATCAAGAAATTTACACAAACAGTGAAATCTGACAAATTTGAGACACAGCCACCCGCAACGAAGGCTACCAGAACACTAATTTGAGAATGCGTTGGATAGCTCTCATATCAGCGAGCAACCTCAAAGTTACCAGATGTCGCTAGAACAAATAGAAAGTGAATTACGTGTCTCTGAATATCAAGGGAAAATATTGTATTTTCTTGAGTGATCGGATACTTTTCGCGGGCACTGATATCGAAACTAAAAACACACTCGGTAGCAGGCTTGGAGAAATGGAACACTACACTGATTAAAAACTGCAAGAAGGAAATGCTAAGCCTTTACAGGAATACCTCGAAATTTGTTGTTAATTCGTTCTGGAATAACACGATGAAATATGAAATGACGAAATTCAAGGTAGATTATATAACGTTTCAATGAGGAAACATTTTACTATATTATGTTATTAAACATATTAATTAATCAAATTCCACTCATTTTTTGGCAAAATATACAATATATTGCATTGGTAAACAGTTGAATTTCATCAATTTTGATAGGTTTTTTCACTTTTTCAAAAAATGACGAATCTGTGAATATGGATGATGGATTGCGAAACTATAGGTAGTAAAAGATTGACGATGAATCTGCGAAACGACGAATTTTGAGGTATTCCTGTATATAGGGTATGTAGACAGTCACTAGACATGGGACAAATACCAAACATCCTGAAGAGAGCGAACATAGTTCCAATTTCTGAAGGAGGGAATCGACCTGAGGCAAAAAACTATAGTCCAATGTCATTGACATCTCATCTCACCAAAAAATTTGAAAGAATAATTAGAGAAAATAAATCTGACTTTTTACAGAGTAAAAGAAAAATTAAATGACAACCAGCATGGACTCCAGTCCTGAAAATCGTGCTTATTACTATTGGAACACTATAACAACATTACTGACATACTCAAATACAAAGAAAACTATGATGCAATATACTCGTCCACAGATTTTACCAAGCATTCGACGAGTGTAACCATGGAATCATATCACATAAATTGGATTCAGAGAAGCTTCACAGCCAAGATCAATGGATGCGAAGAACTAAATTATTGTGAAAGGTTACGTGAACTAAATGTATATTCGCTGGAAAGGAGAGAGAGGTATTATAAAAAAACTATAGGGGGATATGTTTGATTGCTGTCCCCTGGGCCATCTGTTGGAAGTTTTCAGCAGATATTGATGCTCAGATAACAGCAAAAACCCTACATTTTTTGTTAAAAAGTTGTGTTTGAGGAGGTCTTCAAAAGACCTTGTTAAGTAACTATGTTTTTAGTTAATGTTTAATTTATCAGGTCATCCCATAAGTAATGTCGTTTTTTAGATCGGAATTTGAAGGACAAAAAAAAACTCAACTGAAACTTTTTAATCTAGTATATATTTTCCATCGGAATCAATGACACTGCCAACATCCTATAAGCTTTTCAATGCCATGTTTATAAAATTCAGGTGGTTTTGAGACAAAAAACGTACAAAGACTGGTGTGCAGGTCATCTAAAGAAGTATACTGTTTAATGTCAAGATAGTTTTGCAGACTCCTGAAGAGATGATAATCTGAAGGCACAAGGTCTGGAGAATATGGAGGATGTGGAAGTTTTTCCCACCCAAGCTCCTCAATTTTTGCAGAAGTGATCCGAGCAGTATGAGGACATGCGTTGTCGTGGTGGAACACGTTTCCTTTCCGATTAACCAAAGAAGGTCTCTTTCCTTTTAGTGCAGTGTTCAATTGATCCAGTTGTTGACAGTAGACTTGAGCGGTGATTGTTTGGTTGTGTGGTAAGGTTTCAAAGTGTATTACACCACCTTTATCCCACCAAACACTAAGCAACACCTTCCAAGGGTGAAGATTTGGTTTTGGCTGTGGTGTTGCTGGTTCTCTGGCACAAACCCACTGTTGATGGCGCTTAACATTCTGGTACAGTATCCACTTTTCATCACTAGTCACTAAAAGGTGCAAAAACGGATCTTGGAGTACACAGGAATTGTCAACCGACAATTCATGTGGCACCCATTTTCCTAGCTTAGGCACTTTCCTGAGTTGCAAATGTCAATGGATGGTGGATGGGGATGAAATGAGTTTCTGGGCCAATTCTTCGACAGTTGTTGAAGTCTTCTTCAAGTGCGGCTAACAGCAGGTCCTCATCAAACTCTGCAGGGCATCCAGTGTGTGTGCTGCATCTGTCAAACAGCAGTCACCATTCCTAAACTTTTGAAACCATCTTTGACATTTCCTCACATGCAGAATATCATTGCCATAAACGTCCTGAATGTTTCACATTGCTTCAGTAGCACTATTCCCTTTTTTGAACTCGTAAAGCATTATATGCCTGATATGCTCTTCTGATACCACCATGTTTATGAGGGGTTCACATAAAGCAAAACACATGTCTTCACTGGTCAAGGTCTGTAAAGTATGTAGCAAAACACGATAGATCTCCTCTTAGATATAACCTTCAGAAAATTTATGCTTAAACCAAGTAGGACTAGTTTAAACTTAATCTATCGTAAAAAATGACATTACTTATGGGATGACCTGATATATGCCTTTTGTATTTAGCGCTGCCTAATGGTAAAAAAGGAAATTACCATACCTTATTATTTCGTTGGGCCTTGCTTCTGGCTGTAAGGTGGGTGGCTCTCTTTCGATGTAGGGATGAGGTTACGCAATGAGTTTATTCAGTTTAATTAATATAGGCATTCACTATACTTAAATACCTGAAGGAATAGGCCTATCCTTGTGTATTATTAGTTTTATATTGTTAGGTATTCACTCAGAACTTATAGGAAGATTAAGCACTTCTCCCTTGCTTAAAGCATCACTCGAAACTAGACAGCCCTGAGATGAGCTAATATAAAATTCTTTTGTCTTCACAATTTTTGCTGACTTTACAAACTCCTCAGATGTCTAATTTTTGTGTTTTCATTATTTCTTCTCTTGAAGTAATTTTCATGCATCAGCAAGGGAAAATTTTGATATGAAATGTTTTTTTCTTGTTATGTGGACCCAATGCCTACATATTTGGTTCTATTGTATGGCAATTATTTTCATTCCCAATAGGCTATGTCACCAATCCCGAGGCAATTTTGTAGTTATTTAATTCAATGAATTAATAATTTGTATTTAATTAAGAAATAAAGGTACCAAATATGATACCATATTGTAGGCGTGTATAGTTTTTCATAGGTATATCATTATTTACACTTGAAAAATAATAGGGGAATTTTTGTCCCTAATCTCACTTTGAACAGTATAACCATTCAAAAAGACAGTGGGAAGTAGGAAGAGAAGGCTGTGTGGTGTTCCAAAACTAAAGGCTAAACAGGAATATCTTCAACCGTGAAGGAAAATTGCTTTGTTGTGAGAGGGCCAATTGTGTTCAATGAGCTGCTCAAGAAAATACAGAACACGAGTGGTGTAGTGATGGAAATCTCCAAAAGAAGACTAGACACCTGGCTCAGAACATTACTAGATGAGCCAGGGATACCTGGCTATGTGAAATGAAGAGCGAAAGCAACCAACTCTACCTTCACTAGACCAGCTCAAGAGGAGGGAGCAACAAGCCTGAACCACATGAAAGAAGAATCATCGTACAAAACAGCTGAAAGGAAAGGTACTATTTCGCTATCAAAGGTGTTTATATGGCACCACAGTGCCATTGGTTTATGGTTAAAATTGTTGTACTGGATTCAAAAGCATGAGTGGATTAGTGTTGGGTGTGTATTTCTCTCATTTATAGTATATTAGCTAAAGTGGGCCTTACAGGCCTATTTAGCTATACCTACGGTACTGGGACCTTCGGCCTCAGTAATTGGGGTACCTGTGGCCCCCCCCAATTACTGGAGAATCAATTATTCAGTCAATAAAACTATAGAAAAGAACACAGCTTCACAAATCTTGATACAATAGGTTCGGATGTGAAGCTTAAGATTTTCATTGCTCTGTTCTTTTCTAGTTAAAGTGGGTTTTACAGGGCCATTTAAACCTGCGGTGCTAGCACCTTCTACTCCAGTAATTGGGGAATGCAGGTCCCTTAATTACTTGGGGAGTCAATTGTTAAGCTTCACAAAAGTAAATACTAAGCTTTCACTGCCTCAATAATTTCTTCAAAATCTTTGGTATCCAATCTCAGCTTTTGAAATAATTTTTTTGACAGACTCTGCCTCAATTATATTATAGATAGATGAGACCTATAGGCAAAGTCTTTTGAGATATAATTTAGTTAGAATGCCTATATATTATATGTCTTGCCGCAGTTACATTAGCATGTAGGTTGGTAAAGTATAAAGGCTATTTTAGTAACTTAGGCCTAGTTTAGCATTTATTTATTAGTTAAAATCAATAATTCTGCCATATTTTATTCTTCCTCTCTAACCTTTTCCTGTTCCAAATTTGAAAGGATTCCACAGGATTAGGATCCTCTCAAATGAAATGTAGCAGAGGAGAGCTCGCAAAAAAGGAATAAAGTTTTCTAGGTTTAAAGGAATAAAAGAAATGATCCCCAGTAACAATCGAAATACAGTGGAAAACTCCCGAAATAACTTGCTCAATCCTAGTAATGATGCTTACCTCGCCTTCATTACTGGTGGTAGATGATTTTTTACTGGGCATGTGATGAAGCCCAGGGAATCCTGGAGATGACCCCTTGCTTCCCCCTGGTGTCACTCCATGGGGTAATTCTGAGGCTCTTAAATGCTGGGGTGAGTCTGTAAATCTAATGGGTCGAGGTTCTATTAAAAGTGCTGGTCTGCTGGAATGGCGTGTTGGTCCATGGTACGTGTTGTGAGGATGGTATTCAACACCCCTTGTTGAGTACTCAAAATGGCGTAATGATGACATGTCTGGGGTCTCCTCCACATTACTCCTGAATGAATAACAAAGAACATTGTAAAATTTTTAAAAATTCATTGTAAATCAGTTACATTAAATACGGTACCTAAACCAACCTGACCTTAGCTACCAACAAGTGAAATGTTATTTAAAAAAATCTTTTTCTTAACACACAGGATGTCTTTTAACTTGAACCAAAAATAGGAATGTCCAGTAGTCTCCAAGTATCCTTAATTCATAAAACAACATAGAACCACTACTTCATGCAGACTATTCTCTTTTGTTATATTAACATTAACTTACTGGTACAGGGCAGATACAATAATCTACTTACAATTTCATTACCATATATTAAACTTAACCATAAATACTTAACTCTAGGCTTCAGACTATCTTTTATGGCTGCAGAGAGAAACACACTTTAAAAATTAAACTTTTTTATTCATAAAGAAACCGTAAGAAGAGTGTTTGTGGTGCAGCAAAATACAAGTCACAACAAATTACAGATGTATTTACACATTCACCATCACACCTTTTCATCTTTTGAACTATAACTATGTCTTCCTCTACTAATTACACCTAAGACTCACAACATGCAACTTTTTGATTATATTGTTACATACCTATATGCTGATAAAAAAAAATAGGGTGAATGTAAATTCATTTAAAACCATGTTGAAATCTTGATTAATAATGGCATACTAATAAAAATCTAACTAAGGAGGTCTGGTGCTAGTGTCTCCGAGCAACGGATACAATGAGAAAACAGACATCTAGGATTAAATGTACATTACTCTATTACTTATTTATTTCTTGTGTGCAATCTAGGATTAAATGTATTGTACATTACTCATTATTGATCATTTCTCATGTCTAATATTGATTTCTTTGTAGAGTATTGGTATCATACCTTCAATAATGACTTTGTAGTTGTTTTATATCTATGATAATAACTTGTACTTTAATTAATAATTCTTATTCATGATTTATATATTAATTAATTAATTAATTAATAATAACTACCCATTTTACTTTTAATTAAGAGTGCAGTAAAGCCTAAAGCTTAAGGGCCAAGTTAAATAAAATAAATAATCCAATTTCATAATTATTTGTTAAAACAAAAACAAAATTGCATTTATTTTATCAATAAAAGTTATTAAATTCAATATGTGTACCAACATACCTGTTAATTACCCGTCTTCCTACATCCTATGGCTTTTTGAAATCACACCTTTCCTCTCGTATCCTCATTTCTTATTCAGTCAGTCCTCTTAACACCCACAACCGTTATTTCCCAATACTGTACTTGGGGTGTGATCCCTCTTAGTCCCTGATCTGGATGACCACAACCACCAGACTGCATCCACCACCTTCTATATCCAGCTTTTACACTCAGGCAGCAGCAGCTTCCCCAGCAGAATCCCAGCCCAACCACCAATCCTTGTTAGTCAACTATTACAACATGCCCGTAATTGGCGAGTTTTTCTCAAATTATTAATTCTGACTACTTTTAATTCTGAGAGGAAAATTGCATGCCAAACAAGCATCTCTCAATGAATTACAATGAAGACAAGCAGAACTCTTCCCAACCAGACTTTACAGTCACCTTTAACTCATTCAACTTCATTCATTCCATTTCCTATTTCCGATATATTCATATCCCTCTTGTCAATCAAACACCTCTCATCATATTTAAATTATCTCATCCTCTACCTCTTACATGTATGATCTTATGCTGATTCTACTTCCATTTCAACTTCAAGAACCTTACCTTTCCTTTTGCATTCAGAAACACTTAATTTTCCTAATTTTATTTCCATAACTACATTTACTCTTTCCAGCATTCTCTTATCACCTTACGCATGACTAATTTTGCACAACCTTGTCATACTGCAACTTCACTCTTACATTATTCACTTGAGCATTCTTAACTCAGGCACATGTGCTACTAACCACTATAACTCCTTAGTACATTCCAAAGTTATGTATTAAGTCCTTGTTGTAAGGAGTTTTCACATACTTCATCATAATCCCTGTAAATCCAAAACCCTCACAGAGTTTCTCAAGAAACAGTCTAGTCACTACAAAAGGGGTAGCTATATTTTAAATCTAAGTTACATTGCTCCTATACATACAGTATGCATATACTTATACACATTAAGGTGAAAACATAAATACTATTTTGTTGGCAAAAAAATACCTTGAGGGACCAGCTTCAGGAAAACCTTTGAACAATGATAACCCCCTACATCAAAAGGTAAGACTACATAGTTCATGATGACAAAACAACATACCTGATGGGGAGAAGCCTGGGGTGAACAGCCGTTACGTTTGACAGCCTGACATCGTAACCTGCAGCCACACTTGCCAACACAGCTGCAATGTTGTACACCAACAGTTCAAGGGTTGAGAACTTGGGGTGGAGCCCCTTCGTCTCAGGAGTATTCCCAGTGTAGAGCGTGGGCACAGGTAGGGGCCGCATGGGTATAGGATATTTGTGTGAATGTGGGATACAGCCATCCATGTCATCAATGAATTGTTCTAAAATTACAATAATAATAATAATAATAATAATAATAATAATAATCTGTTGAGACTATTAATAAATTATGACAAATATCTATGTGACATTTAAAATATTGCAACATAGTGCTTATCTGAACCAAACATTGTGATGTAGAGTTGCCAATCTGTAACTGAAATGGTTCAGCCTCAAAGCAGATGTATCCCAAAGTGAAATATAAAAAAATTACAACCCTACTGACAAACTAAGCAAACTGGTAAATTATTAACCCCTTTTATCCATTATATTAATGAGATATAGGCATCCCACCACCACTTCTATACAGACTAACCTAACAGGACTAGGTCTACCATTGATACTACTATGAGTCATTATACATATGAAAAATTCACCACCACCAGGGTTCCAACCCACAATCACTCGAGTGATATATGACAACCTGTCATATATTTAAACAACCAAAGAAATGTACAACCCTTTTGCATCCAGAGGCATTTATATATTAACCCTCTGCACTTGTGTGTTTTCTCAATTCTTTAAATAAATAGCAGGTTGTGTTAATGTTTGTCCTGTCATAGTGTGGTAGCTAGCACCTTCAGCTTCTACTCAAGAGGTGGTGGGGGCCGCTTTTTTCATCATGAAAGACTGTGGCATGTCCATGCATGATATTTCATTATATATATATACATTATAACTGCAAACACGCAGTATAATTAACGTAAAGAACGACGCTTTGTATAGGAGAATTATCCGCGCAAGATGAGAGCGAAAGAACGAAACAAATGAAAAAATGAGGTAACCACCCAGGAATCGAACCCGGGATCTTCCAATTGCCGGTCAGATATGATAACTATTACACCATGGGCCTCACTCAAACAAATGTTGTAATTCCTCTACATACGCGCAGAAACCAATGCCCCAAAGGGGCACCTCCTGCATGCCGTAACATTATATACATTATAACTGCAAACACGCAGTATAATTAATGTAAAGAACGACGCTTTGTATAGGAGAATTATTCGCGCAAGATGAGAGTGAAAGAATGAAACAAATGAAAAAAAGGTTCTTTCGCTCTCATCTTGCGCGGATAATTCTCCTATACAAAGCGTCGTTCTTTACGTTAATTATACTGCGTGTTTGCAGTTATAATGTATATAATGTTATGGCATGCGGGAAGTGCCCCTTTGGGGCATTGGTTTCTGCGCGTATGTAGAGGAATTACGACATTTGTTTGAGTGAGGCCCGTGGTGTAATGGTTATCATATCTGACCGGCAATCGGAAGATCCTGGGTTCAATTCCCGGGTGGTTACCTCATTTTTTAATTTGTTTCGTTCTTTCGCTCTCATCTTGCGCGGATAATTCTCCTATACAAAGCGTCGTTCTTTACATTAATTATACTGTGTGTTTGCAGTTACAATGTATATAATGTTACGGCATGCGGGAGGTGCCCCTTTGGGGCATTGGTTTCTGCGCGTATGTAGAGGAATTACGACATTTGTTTGAGTGAGGCCCGTGGTGTAATGGTTATCATATCTGACCAGCAATCGGAAGATCCTGGGTTCGATTCCCGGGTGGTTACCTCATTTTTTAATTTGTTTCATTCTTTCACTCTCATCTTGCGCGGATAATTCTCCTATACAAAGCGTCGTTCTTTACGGTATATATATATATATATATATATATATATAGAGGGTGTCCCAAAAAAAACTATATACTCTTTATAGCATCATATATTTTACAATTTAAAAAAACCAAACAATATATTGTTATAGCAATTGCCAATGAAAGGTAAATTAGTAATCTAAGTGATCAAAATGTTATAGTGAGTTGTTTGCATATAAAATTTAATTAACTACACCAAGTGCTCAAAATGTTCTCCGGCAGCATGAATGCACTTTCAATACAACAAAATCGTGTGGTCTGATGAAGCTACCTTCAAGCTGAATGGCACAGTAAATTGACACAACTGCAGGTACTGGTCACTTGATAATCCACACGTTTATGTGGATAAACATGTTAATTTACCAGGATTAACAGCATGGTGTGGTTTATCATCCAGGGGTTTGGTTGGACAATTTTTCTTTAATGGGACAGTTACCAGTGCTGCATATCTCGACATGCTGCGGACAGAAATTATACCTGCAGTTCGGAAGTTGTTTGGAAACGACGACTTTTACTTTCAACAAGATGGAGCCCCCCCTCATTATCATTGTGATGTCAGAAAGTACCTCGATGAAACGTTGCCTAACCATTGGATAGGACGAAGAGGAAGTGTTGAGTATCCTCCACATTCACCGGACTTGACTCCACTTGATTTTTACTTGTGGGGCTACCTGAAGGATGCAGTTTATGGTACAAGACCCACAACACTCGAACACCTTAAGGATGCAATTAGGGAAAAGTGCGGGACCATCACAGCATCCACATTAGTCCATGTCTGCGAATCAGTTAGTCAACACATTCATGCCGCCAGAGAACATTTTGAGCACTTGGTGTAGTTAATTAAATTTTATATGCAAACAACTTGCTATAACATTTTGATCACTTAGATTACTAATTTACCTTTCATTGGCAATTGCTATAACAATATATATATTTTTTTTTAAATTATGAAATATATGATGCTATGAAGAGTATATAGTTTTTTTTGGGACACCCTGTGTATATATATATAATACAGCGTGTCCCAAAGAAATGTATACCCACTTTGTTCGATAATACCAGCTATGAGGATAATAAATATATTACTTTTTATATGTTTTTTAATAAAGACTTTTCTCCTGAATCTAAATATGTAATTATTTTTATTAAAAATTGAAGAACAAAAAAGTTACAGATGTTTAAATTATAATTATTATTTTCGAGACTTCATGTGCGATATTTTCTAATATTTTAACCGACTGTTTTGAGATACTTATGTTTAGTGTTGATATTGAAGCATAAATGTTGTAATTATTAGTTAATTCAAAAATTTACAAATTCCATGGTTAAATGACACTTTATCTAAGATGTTCGACATCTTCCAAACGTTGTTTTTGTAAGTTTTGCACAGTGCCGTCAGTTTCAAACTTATCTCGTATACGTGCAAAAATATTAGAAAATATCGCACATGAAGTCTCGAAAATAATAATTATAATTTAAACATCTGTAGCTTTTTTGTTTTTCAATTTTTAATAAAAATAATTACATATTTAGATTCACGAGAAAATTCTTTATTAAAAAACATATAAAAAGTAATATATTTATTATCCTCATAGCTGGTATTATCGAACAAAGTGGGTATACATTTCTTTGGGACACGCTGTATATATACAGGGTCCGCAAAAAAAAAAGGAGCATGACGAACATTGCTCTCACGCCCACATATTTTGCTGGACCCTTAAATGTTATATATCTAGCTAAAGATAAAAGAGCCCAGAGTTCTATAAAACAAATTTCATCAAAATCGGTCATAAAATAAAGATTTTATGGCCACAAACGTGCAATGACTAAAAAAATGAATTTCCGCGTAAAAATTTAATGTTTTTCTCATTTTAAATTATTTTTTTCAGATGCCTAAATAATTTTAATCAATAAAAATGATAATATGCCCTTTTTTAAAGAAGATAAAATATTAATAAAACATTATAGACTTGATAAAAATTATGGCGCAATAAAATTATTACAAGAGTTTCCGAATAAACCATGGTCAAAAGGAGGTTTGGACAAGCTGTTAAGAAAAATCGACGAAACTGAAAGTACTGAAAGGAAACAAGGAAGCGGGAGGCCAAGATCAGTTCAAACCGAAGAAACATCAGAGATGTGGAACTAAGAATTTGTAGTCAAGGCAGACCAGGGACTCACGTGACACCGTCAAGAATTGCTAATGAGTTGAGCATATCTGAAAGTAACGTCAGAAACATTATTAAAAACGACCTTGAACTAAAACCTTATAAACGGATACACAGGCAGAAATTAACTGAAATTAACGAACAGAAAAGAGTTGTTTGTTCTGAACGCATGTTAAGAAATATCACTCCCGAAAAAGTAGACCTCAGCTTTTTTACTGACGAAAAGAAGTTTACGGTAGAACCACCGCGAAATTCCCAAAATGACAGAGTGTATTCAAGAGTTAATCATAAAAATGAAATACCAGATGATAGACTTTATGCTACCCATAATCATATACATATTTTCAGATAGGCTCTTTGTCTTAAATAATGCATTTATATATTTCCCATAGCATTTATATCGTTGCTTAGGCATGAAATAACACACACGCAAAATTTTATGACTCTAGGCTAGGGTTTAAAAATACGTTTTTGACTACTAAAATATGATTTTCATCGCTCTGCCGGGGGCAGAAGATGATTACCTATTAAGCTAAGATTTTGCAGAGGCTATTTTCTCATGCATGCGCAAGTTTTTGTCTCTATTAGAATATGGAAATAAAAAAAAATGTAAAATCGATCCACCCTAGTGTACAAGCATAAGATCCGAAATGTCGAACATTTGAAAGAAGTTATCGTACAAAAATGGGAAGAAATTACCCAAGATCAAGTAGATAAAGCTATAGATCAATTTAGGCCCCAATTACGAAGGGTTGTAGAGGTTTCTGGCAAACATATCTAAAAAATTTTTTAGTCTTATAATTTCATTTTCTTTGGAAATTGTAAAATTATATGACATGTTGTAGTAAAACTTTTATATTTTCTTTCATTTTTGACGTATTGACATGAAATTTGGTACTAACTTAGTTTATTTGTTGCTTATTTGCCTAAAATAAGTTATTTGTCATTATGTGTAAAAATAAATGTACAGTAAACATTTTTGTCATGCTCCTTTTTTTTTTGGCGGACCCTGTATATATATATCATAAAGAACGACGCTTGTATAGGAGATATTCCGCGCAAGATGAGAGAGAGAGAATGAAACAAATGAAAAATGAGGTAACCACCCGGGAATCGAACCCGGGATCTTCCGATTGCCGGTCAGATGCGATAACCATTACACCATGGGCCTCACTCTTCCAAATGCCGTAATTCTTCTACATACTCGCAGAAACCAATGCCCCAAGGGGGCACCTCTCGCATGCCGTAACATTATATACATTTAACTGCAAACACGCAGTATAATTAACGTAAAGAATGACGCTTATATAGGAGATATTCCGTGCGGAATATCTCCTATACAAGCGTCGTTCTTTACGTTAATTATACTGCATGTTTGCAGTTATATATATATATATATATATATATATATATATATATATATATATATATATATATTCCGCGCGGAATATCTCCTATACAAGCGTCGTTCTTTACGTTAATTATACTGCGTGTTTGCAGTTAATGTATATATATATATATATAAATAAATATATATATATATATATATATATATATTAGAGATGTGCCGATACCGATACTAACAAATGGCCGATACTTTGCCAATACTGATACTTTTATTTTAATATTAGAAATAGGGGAAGTTGGAGACAACTGTTATTGGATGAAATTAACAGTTCAAAAAAATTCAAACACAGTCATACTGTCGAAATTGAAATAGAATATAGTTTTATGAACTTTTATCCAGTATCCACCTGTTTGTTTAGCTCACGAGTCAGGACCCTGGGAGCGCAACTTCCCATACAATGCTGAGCTGAGGACAGTTTTCATGACCTCAACTACCAAGCATGCCCTTGGGAATAACAATATTTCTTGATTAAGTTGACTTGTTAATCTGCATTGTGTGAATAATAAATAAAACACAAAAGATAACGTTTTCTTCCTTTAATCACACAAAAACTGAAATTTTGAACAAATTACAAAATGAAAAATTCCATTGTAAGATACTAAGATGTAAAAAAATAAAATTTCCAATTTTCCAGTAAATAATAATTATTAAGATTAATAGAAACATATGGATAATTAAACATTAAATATATTCTTAATATTCAAAATCGAAAATTTGTAAGTTGTAGTGAAGGAACATTAACATTTTGCCTCTTTCTGCACTTAGACGATTCCTGTGTGGTGTGTAAATATTGCCCCCAGTGCTAAACAACCTCTCACTTTCAATTGATGAAGGGGGAGAAGACATGCTTAATGTTGGAAGCATAACTGCATTCTGTTTTCACCACTTTAAAGGGTCTCCATACCGTGATTGTAATTCCAACATTTGATACTTGGTCATTTCATCTTTAATCAGAAATGATGTTGTGCAGTGCTTCTTATTCTTAGATGAACTTCCTGGAGTTGATTTTTTTGTTCCACTTCCCTCACTATCATCATGATCCTCTTGAACCAATTGGTCCATGCACTTGTCAAAGTCAAATTCACTGAACTCATCACTTACAATGTTGTCAGAAGCATTCGCAGTCTCTTGCATAGCTTCTTCACTCGTAGTACTTGTATGTCCACTTTCTTCCTCTTGAACAGCTTCGCTCCTTTTCTTGACGCTATCTATAATTGCTCTCTCCAGGTTGCTTTCTTACATTCTGGAATCTTCACGAGATTTATTTTGGAACAAGGAGGTCTTATATCTGGGGTCTAGGTATGTGGCTAGTATTGGATTGTAATCATCCAGATAGCGTTCAAAGCAACTCTTCATTGATGTATTAATAGCCGAAAGAGTACTCCCAAGTCCAAAGAATCTGATGTCAGTTGATGCTTTTGCTATGAAGACTTGTAGAAACTTTATTTGAGGTATTATTTCTGAGATAGTAGCAGACCTTTCACTCAACTGAACAGTAATTTTGTGAAATATTTTCAGCAGCGCAGTAAACTTCCCAATCAAAGTCCACTTGTTGGCATCAAATACAGGGAGGTTGGGAGTATCAAGGCAGTAGTTGGCAATTGCAGTTTTTTGCTCATACATACATTCAATCATGAAATAGGTGCTGTTCCACTGAGTTGGAACATCCTGTATCAGTTTGTGTTCGGGCAAGTCATGCTGTTTTTGTAGCGCAGCTAGTTTGTTGTATGCAAGTGCTGAATGGCCGAAATGTCCAACTATTTGCTTGCAACTTGTGATCATATCCTTAACTATTCATTGTCCAAAAATACTGTCATGAACCACGAGTTGTAGAGTGTGGAGGAAGCACAAGAGACTAGCATAGCCTGTGTCTTGAATACCTCAGACAATATTAGCTCCATTATCCCGTACATAAATGTGAATCTTGTAGGATGGTATTTTAAATTCCTGAACAACACTTTCGATCACCTCAGCAATGTTTGAAGCAGTATGGGATCCTGGAAAAGATGCAACTCTAAGTACAACAGTTTTTTGCTCAAAATTGATGTCAATACAATGTGCTGTTAGGCTAATAAAAGCCGTATCTGAGCTGCTTGTACAAATGTCAGTAGTAAAACTGATGTTCTCTGCTTCTTCCAATGCAGTCTTGACCTTATCCAGTACTTTTGTGTGAATAACAGGAACAATTTTTGTAGAGAAATACTTTCTTCCCAGCAACTCATAATTAGGTTTTAGCTTCTTCATTAGTCTTTCAAATCCAACGTCTTCAACAATAGAGTATGGTTGGCAGTCAGCAGCAATCATTTCTCCAATGGCTTTGTGAATGGTTTGCGACTGGGGATTGTTGATGTCCCAAATTTGCTTCTGAACATAAGTTTCATCCAGAGTTATTTGAATTTCATTTGTAGAACTTATTGATGTTGATGCACCAGTATTCTTTTTTGCAGGTTTGTTGAAATATCCCTCTAGTTTCCTCTTGTTCCGTAGCCTCTCTTCTTCTTTAACTTGAGCTTCTTCTTTATTTAATTCTTCATTCTTCTCCTTGTGCTTGCTTTGCACGTGTTTTTTAAGATTTGTTGTATTAAAAGATTTCCCCCCTTTTCCTCTACATGACAATAATTTCTTGCATTCTTCGCAGACTACTTTAGACTCATCATTTTCATCTATGTCGAAATACTTCCAGACGAGAGAGGATGTACTTCTTTGACTAGTAGAAGCCATGATAACGAAGCAGAATGCAAGATTTATCAGCCTCAGCACATTTGTCACTGCACATAAGATGACGTGTGACAGTGACAAAAAACAACCACACACTGTGGTTGGTGCAGTCAAACTAACACGCAGTGTGAGACAGCTCCACTTTCCCATTGCTTAACACTGCTCCCCTCCCCCAAACCCCACTAGTGGGCATTGGTCAATTTAGCAGTGTAGTGTATTGTATTGTATCATAGCTCTATGAAAGAATACGTAAGCACACAAAGTAATGAAAGTTATAAAACCAATATTTTAATATGCCCATATTATTATAGGAAATTATAAATACTACACATGTGAACATTGCAATTTTTAGATTTGAGATAGCCTGACAGGTGACACGGACACCATCGGTGAAACACTTCTCATTTTAATTTGCTAATTTATAATTGTTGGGAATTCGTGGTGCAGCGTCATTTTCAGCTGACTATATTTATCATTATTTACCATATTTTATCATAAGAAGCTGTTTTATATATAATAATACTGTATTATACTGGTTTGAAACATAAATTGGCCAAAATTTCAAAAATGGTCTATGAAATGACTGTTGGAACTTTACTTCATGCGAGTTACAGAGGCACTTGAGACCAAGTTTGGCAGGCTAAAATGAACCTTATTTATTATGGTATAATGTCTAAATGTGCATGCTACATAGAACTCTTATGTCTTTTTCAGTTGAAGGTGAAATAAGAGCGATATTTGCAGGATTATGGTATGGATTGGGAAAGCCAGTGTTAGGGTAGGAGTATTGTTAATGTAGGAGCACTATAATAATAATAAATAATAATAATAATAATAATAATAATAATAAATAATAATATAATAATATCATCTGTGTTAATCAATTACTGTCATTAAACATAACTTTGTCTTGAATCACATAATAAATAAAGTAGAAAAGTATCGGAGTATCAGCCATATTTTCACCTTGCCGATACCAATACTAAAAAAAAGCTGATACTGCCGATACCGATACTATCGGCACATCCCTTATATATATATATATATATATATATATATATATATATATATATATATCGTAAAGAACGACGCTTGTATAGGAGATATTCCGCGCAAGACGAGAGAGAGAAAACGGAACAAATGAAAAAATGAAGTAACCACCTGGGAATCGAACCCGGGATCTTCCGATTGCCGGTCAGACGCGATACCATTACACCATGGACTTCACTCTTCCAAATGCCGTAATTCTTCTACATACTCGCAGAAACCAATGCCCCAAGGGGGCACCTCCCGCATGCCGTAACATTATATACATTCAACTGCAAAGAACACGTTTTCTCTCTCTCGTCTTGCGCGGAATATCTCCTATACAAGCGTCGTTCTTTACGTTATTTATACTGCGTGTTCTTTGCAGTTGAATGTGTATATATATATATATATATATATATATATATATATATATATATATATATATATATTGGTCTACATCAGGGATCTTCTTTGAGCCCGTACCTTTTTGTTTTGATTATGGATGTGTTGGCCCAGGGGATAAAAGATCAATCCCCTTGGTGTATGCTCTTTGCAGATGATATTGTTCTGTGCAGCAACAGGAGAGAAGTAGTAGAAAGAAATTGGAGGAATGGAGGAGGGCTTTTGAAGACAGAGGGTTGAAAATCAGCAGAAAGAAAACGGAGTACCTGAGGTTCTACGAAAATCAAGACTCAGAAATTAGTTTAGAGGGAGCGAGGTTAAAGAGAGTAAGTAAGTTTACATACTTGGGATCGACAGTGGCTGAGGATGGTGAGCTGGACACAGAAATAACACACAGAGTGCAATCTGGTTGGAAAAATTGGAAGAAAGTTTCAGGGGTGTTGTGTGACCGAAGAATAGGCGCAAGGGTTAAGGGAAAGGTGTATAAGACTGTGGTAAGACCGGCTATGATGTACGGGGCTGAGTCTTGGGCTATAAAGAAAGATCATGAGAAAAGACTAGATGTAACGGAGATGAGAATGCTGAGATGGATGTGCGGAGTGACAAGGTTGGATAGAGTAAGGAATGAAAGGATAAGGGGCACAACAAAGGTTGGAGAAATCTCGAGGAAGATACAAGAAAGTAGACTGAAATGGTATGGACATGTGATGAGAGGGGACGAAGATTATGTAGGTAAGAGAACGATGAATATGGAGGTGCATGGCAGGAGAAAGAGAGGCAGACCGAAGCGAAGGTGGATGGAGAAGGTGAGGGATGATTTGAGGGAGAAGGGTTTGTCGGAGGAAGAAGCCCAGGACCGGGCTGTGTGGAGGAGGCTGGTCAGAAACGCCGACCCCGCATAGAGGCGGGAACGGGCAAAGAAAAAGAAGAAGAGAGACACACCACAAACTTATCTAAGGGGCTGCCAGGCAAATTGTGAAAACTGTGAATTTTGTATCAACAAAACAGAAATACAAATTAACAGTTACAGCTAACACAATTTGGGCAAACAAAACAGTGAGACAAAAAGAAGGATATGCTACTTATACACATGAAAAACATAGGCAGAAATGACTAAGTAATTTAAACAACTACAAAAAAAAGTTGAAAAGTTAAACATGATACCAACTGTATCAGGTTGCAACATAAATTCTGCTTGATTAGAAAATGGATGATAGATAATAGAATAACCTCAATATAATGTGAAATAGTTTTAGAAATGTTGCAAAATACACACAGCAACAGGTTTGCTCAGGTTTTATCACGATACAGAATGATACAGAATTACTTAGGCTAGTGTAGGATTAGGCTAATGAATATTTTCTCTGGTGTTTTTCATACAGTTACAACGCCACCCATACGATATTACAGTAATTGAAAAAAACATGGAGCCCACGAAAGAGCATATTTGACATGTGATGCTGTATGAGTTCCATAAAGGATCTAATGCTAGTGAATCCGCAAAAAACATTCAGAGAGTTTATGGAAATAATGATGTGAGCGAATGGATGTGTAGGAGATGGTTTGAGAAGTTCAGAAATGGAGACTTCAGTCTCAAAGATTATCAATGAACAGGATGACCAAATGAGTTAGATGAAGAGTTGCTGAAAGTAACAGTGGAGGAAAACCCAACAGTAACTGTAAGAGAACTTGGCCTGCAACTCGGCATTAGCCATATGACCATTTATCATCATTTGAAGCCGTTAGGAAAAGTAGAGAAGGTTGGAAAATGGGTTCTGCATGATTTGTCACAAGCAAATCTTCGACATTGAATTGATATTTGCACATCACTGCATTCTCTGCAACTGCAGGCACCATTTTTTAATCGGATCGTCACTGGGGATGAAAAATGGGTCCTCAATAACAATATTAAGCGTCAACATCAGTGGCTTAACCGTGAAACAAAGCCTGAACCTCAGCCAAGGAATGGACCCCATCCAAAGAAAATTTTGCTATGCGTTTGGTAGGATATGCAAGGAATTATTCATTTTGAGCTTCTGCCAAATAACCAAACAATCACAGCTGAAGTCTACTGCCAACAACATCAACAATTGAAGATGGCATTACAAGAAACACATTCTGCATTAATTAATTTCAGAGGTGTTCTATTCCACCAAGATAACGTGTGCCCTCACACTGCTCGAATCACCACTGCCCAATTGGAGGTATTTGATTGGGAAAAAATGCCTCATCCACTTTATTCTCTGGACATTGCACCTTCAAACTACCATTTATTCAGAAGTCTGCAATACCACCTAGATGGACAAAAGTTGCAATCCAGGGAAGCTGTCAAAACGAAGTGATCGTTTTTTTTAACTCTAAACCAAGGGATTTCTTCGAATGTGGCATAAAAAAGTTTTCTACAGGTGGGAGGAGGTTATAGAAAAAGAAGGGAATTATATTGATGATTAATGTCATTATATCATTTAATTTTTGTTGTGAATAAACTAAAAATTCTAGCAAATTTGTCCTTATATGTCCTTTAATTTCTGTTCTGAATGAACTAAAAAAAATTGAGCAGAATATGTTACAACCTTATAATATACAAACCTCCAAACACTCAAACTAAAAAGTTCTTAGATACCTACAACCATAATATTATGTAGATTACAACATTATTGAAACAATGTTTTTCACTCAAAAGCTTCCACTATGGAAGCAAATTGATTAAAAAACTATATTTAAGGATAAAAGAAGGAAAGAGAAGCTAATAACTCTCGAGAAGCTGATAGAAACTGCAGAAAAACGTGTTTCATAAAAACAACAAAGGGAAAGAGAAGCAGATTTGAGACACAAAGGAAGTCAATGTTCTGTGAGAGAAAGTGACTGAAAAATTAAGAAACTGCAAAGACAACATCAGAAAAAAATAAATGAAAACTGGAGAGCATAGACTGCATCATACATGGTCTAATTAAGAACCAGACAGACAGAAAATGATGAAGCCACAGAAGCAATAAAAAAATATCCCTCTGGCAATTATTGGATCTTTGAAGAATAAAAACAAAAACTCAACTGATAATCTGAATGAAGTATATGAAATATTATGAGCTCATTTTGAATCATCCATCAGTATCCCCAAAACTGATAAACTAATATATGACAGAAATGCTTTCTCTGAAGAAGAATTACTAGGAGAAAGTATAATGGACTGACTTGACAACAGATGATTTACACAAACTATATGGAAATTAAAGACACACACAGCAGCAGGCCTGGACAAATGGCATACCACACTAATCAAAAACTGTAAGAATAAAATCACTAAGCCCCTATATTGGATATGGAGATGATCCCTAGACACAGAAGAAATACTAAGCATCCTGAAGAGAGTGAACATATTTCCACTTTATAAAGGAAAGGATCAATCTGAGGCAAAAACTATAGGTCAGTGTTGCTGATGGCTCATCTCACCAAAATATCTGAAAGAATAGTTAGATAAATAATATATCACTTTTTAGAGATTTGGAAAAAATTAAATGATAATCTAAATCAATTCTGGTCAGGAAGATCGTGTCTATCATAACTAATGGAACACATCATCATCAGTGATGCACTCAAAAATAATGAAAGCTATGATGTGATATACACAGACTTTGGTAAGGGGTTGAACAAGGGTGATCATGGAATCATAGCACATAAACTGAAATATATGAGAATAGCAGAAAAATTAGTAAAACTTTTTAGTTGTAGGCATATCAGCTATCGAGCCAAAGGTAAAGAATCAGTAAAAACAGGGATTGAAGTGTTTTTATATAAATGCACAGAGTCTTAGGAATAAGAAAAATGAATTATTTAGTGAGCTATATTGTCGGGGTTGTGAAGTTTCTCACAAAACCCCCATCCTAATTTTCAAGTCCTATCTGGTTCTTCTCAAGTTTCTCTCTCCCAACAGGAGTATAGTTAGTAAGCCTGTTAACTGTACTAGCCTGCATTTGATCTTGGAAGCCTATTAAAAGGTTATGAAACCTGAATAGATTGCCAGATAGACAGGCTGAGATTAATACAGATGTGTCCTTTTGGAAGCCAAGGGAGTTTGGAAAGCCTTTAAAGGTATGATAAGTGCTCTAGCTTGTAATCCTTGGCCAGTGTACAATAGGAATGAAGACTTTTCATAATCCTTATTCGTAGTTATTGTGTTGTTGTCATTTGTATTTCACCATCATTATTAGTATTAATTATTATTATTAAAAGTAGACATATATATATAGGTTTTTTTGAAACAACTGTGACTGAGTGTAGATAGGTGTAATAAATCCAGCCAGGTTAGAATCAGACATCAGACCTTTACTTATTGCCCAGTTTGCAGTACATGTGGAAGCCCTGGAGTTTCCATTAGCCAAATCCAGTCATCTGTGATCCCATCATGTAACTAGCTAGAGAACCGATTATCATTATTATAGGTCACCAGTCACATTATTCCAGAGTTAGGTTTTTGCCCATGCTTGTTTAGCACTGATTAATTATAGGTTGATTAACTGATGTGAGATAGGTTTGCCATAATTGTCAATGTTTGTAGTTATTATTTTTTATGTTGGTTATTTATTATTTGTGTTTTGATTTCATGAGTAAATTATGTTTTCCAGTGATCAATTATAAAGTCATGATTCTAGTTAATGTTTGCTGATTAATTGTCTGTTATGTTATTATTGTGATTAATGGTGCCTGGTGCATGTAACTAATAATCTTGTGTTGTCTAGGCAACCAGTTGGGACTCAACTGACATGGTACAGATTCATCAGGCTTGGATTGTGGACCCAATCCAGTGGGAGCTACGCAGTCCATTGAGGTTGTGTCAACCATTGTTGGCCACTGGGATCTGCCTGGGAATCAGGCCTGTGACCATAACCCTATTAACTAGTCAGTGTATAAGTGCATAAAAAAAACTCAGGTTATAAGGGGGGTCAAGTTTGGAGGGTAGCTAGGCTGGGACAGGGGTTCACATTCTGTGCAAGTCATTTCTGGTGCTTGTCTCCCACTTGCTTTCTATCATTTTTGCCAAATCTCACTAAGTGTTACCTATTCGTTGTCCAGAGGTTTTGTTAATCATGATTCATTGCCAGTCTTTTTGTTAGGTATGTTTATACTTTTATACTGAATAATTGTTTATTTCAGATATAATAAAGAGAAAACAGAGTAGTTTACTGTACTTCCATTAGGTTCACCCTTAAATTCCAGCCCTTTCTTGGACTCTGAGTGGTTGGTTCTCTCTCATTGGAGAGTTGGATTTAGTCACCTGAACTTGGGGGTCTTTTACAGTTAACGTGCAAGCTGGACCTGAATAGTTTCCCGGAAAGAAGGGGGAGGGAGTTTGGGAAGTCCTTTGCAGTTAATGTGTGAGTCAGACCTGAATAATCTCCTGAAAATAAACCACTGACAAGAGAGGCATTCCTAGATACCTGAGGAGACTACCTTTTTGCACAGTCTCTTGACTATCACAAACCCAGAAACATGAAAAGGTGCTGGGTGGTTCGACGATATGGATACTTGGGGACTACAGCCTATGCAGCCACCGCAGCAATATTAGTGAAAATCTGGATATAGGCTGCATTAGTGAGGCAGCATTCAATGACATGAGAGCAGAGTATGAATTAAATAGTTATACAATGTATAGTTATCAGAGAATGGATAGGCAGGGGTGGTGGTTCAGTCTTATACATTAAGAATGATTTAACTTCAGTTTAGAATGATAGTATTAAATTAGACAACAGGATAAAATCAATTTGGGTTGATATTTGTGTTTCATGCAAAGAGTATATTCAGATAGGCACATTTTACAGACTTTCAAACCAAACACGAAGTTGATGACAGTATGATTCAAAAAATAAAGGTTGTAGTGCTAGAACATTAATTATGGGAGATTTCAACCTGTCTCATATAGACTGGAGTTTTAGAAGGAAATAAAAGAGGGTAACTTCTTCATCAACTGCTATAATGATTGTTTTCTAACACAATTTGTAGACAAATGACTAGGGATCAAGCAATCTTAGCTCTGGTTCTTTCCAATGATCATGAGTTTATTAGGGAACTTGCAGTAGGTTCCACATATGAGACTTCTATATAAATTAAAAGCTCATGGGATATTAGGGTGTTATAAATTGGGTAGAAAAATGATTAGAAGACAGAGAACAGAGAGTACCATACTTCTAAATGGCCATGAATCTGGGTGTCAGAAAGTGAAAAGTAGGGTACCACAGGGATAATTTTTTTTACCTTTATTATTTTATTAGTTTCAGTTTCAAGTCCATTGCTCTTTATTTTATATCTAAATGATTTAGAGAAGGGAGTAGGTAGTAAAGTTCCTAAATTTGTAGATGAATCAAAAGTAGGTGTCCATTACAAATATAGAAAATTCCTATAAACTGCAGAGAGATCTTGATAGATTAGTTGCTTGGGCTAGTAAATGACAGATGGAGTTCAATGTTCGAAAATGCAGTCATCCATTTTGGTAGAAATAATGAAAACTTTAGTTATGAGATGCAAGGGAACTGGTTAGAGGATGTTAAACAGGAAAAAGATCTTGGCATTATAGTTGGTGATCTAAAATTTTCTGAGCAGTGCTTAGATGGTAGAAATAAAGCAAATAAAATGTTAGGTATTATTAAGAGGAATGTTAGTTACAAAAGTAAGGAAGTGATCTGTAAATTATATAATTCTTATGTTCAGCCTCACTTAGAATACTGCATTCAAGCTTGGTCCCCTCACCTTAGACGAGATATTGATATGCTTGAAGGTGTGCAACATAGGGCAACCAAGCTTATCCCTAACCTAAGAAGATTGGAATACAGGGAAAGATTAAAGGAACTGTGTATATTTAGTTTTGAGAGACATTGTATGAGGGGAGATATGATACAGATTTTCAAAATATTTTCAGGCTTGGACAATTTAAATGTACACAACTTTTTCTCACTGGAGGCTGATGGGATAGCTTGTAGTCATAATAAGAAAATTAGAAAACAGACTTGTAGACTTCATCTACAAAAATACTTTTTCAGTCATATAGTAGTAGATTCTTGGAATGACTTGCCATATGATGCAGTAAACAGTACCTAGCTTGTTAGTTAATTTTAAGAAAAATTTGGACACTTTCATGAATGAAAGAAATAGTTTGTAGATTGTGAATACAGTATATATTCTTAGCTTAATTTATGTGGGCTACTTTGGTAGTAGTAAATAGTTGTATGTTAATTAGCTGACTTGAGACTGACACTTTGCAAAATTTTATTATTATAAAATATAGCTCATGACTTGGATAACCTTGATATGCCCCAGTGGCTTCATGTTTTCCAAATGAAATGCAATGTAACTGATATATAATTTTCTTAATGAATAGCAGCAAGTTGTTACAGTCCAAGGAATATCTTCAATGGAGTCAGGGACCCATACATAGCTCAGTACCACAAGGAACAGTATTACCTCTATTACTATTCATAACCATGCTGACTGATATATATGATGAAGTTAATAATGATAGCATGGTAACATCCTTTGCTGATGACACAAAATTAGTAGAAAAATAAGAATTTCAGATGATATAAAATCTCTATAGACAGACGTGAACAGAATCTATGAGGGCCACTCACTATATTTTTTCCCACCTTTTTTTTTTTCTTTCCAAGTTTCCTTGTAAGTTCCAGAAATTTTGTTCACAAGTACAGTAATCCCTTGTTTTAAGCAGTTTTGCATATATGCGGGTAAGCTGCGCCATACCTAAAATGCTAAATTTGAACAGATAAATATTGTGTGCCAGTTCCACATGTAGTACAATGTTGGAAAAAACTGTGGCTTGAGTGTGTCAATGATTTTAGAGGCTTTTCTATTGCTAATGATAAGAAAATAGAAGCTAGTAAAATTGTGACCATAGCAAGACAAATAGGTGATGATGGTTTTTTCAGATATGACAATGGCTGAGATTAAAGAAATTATCGACAACCCAGGAGAAGAATTAATTGAGACTGACTTGGAAGAGATGGTGGCACAGGAGGAGCTGGAAGAGAAAGAAACCCAGATTCCTGATCTTCAACAACAAGGTTTGACTCTGGATAAGTTTGTTGAACTCTTCAGAGATTTTGGGAGATTCACGGAGAAACTTATGGATTTTGATTCATCTATGGAGAGGAGCATTAGAACTTGTAGAATGTCCAGAGATGCAATGGTTCCTTATGAAACAATGTTTAAGGAAATAAAATCAAAGCAGAAACAACTCCCCATCACCATGTTCATTCAGAGATCCAAGTCTCTAGCACCAGCTGTTCCATCTACAAGTGCAGCTACTTCTCCAGCACCAGCTGTTCCATCTATCAGTGCAGCTAGTTCTCCATCTAATTCTCCAGCAACAGCTAGAGCTCCATCTACTTCATCTGATCCAGAGTCTCCACCACCACTTGCATTGGCATTTGATGACTTTGGGCAGGATGAAGAAAACTAAAGGAGAGCTGTGCTGTGCAGTAGTACAGTACATCTCATCAAGTCTTCATCACTCATAAATAGTACTGCACAGCAAAGCTCACCATCATCATCATTATTATTATTATTATTATTTTTGGTTAGTAAAATTTTATTTCTTTTATTATATTATATATTATTATAATATATATTATTTACTAACTGTATTTATAGCTTAATACTTGTTAATAATGTTAAATCAGGCTATATATAGGCCCATGTAACTTGTAAATGGATACATTGGGGTAAATTGAATGTAAATATATCGTGTCTTGTATATGCAGTTTTTTGTTATACACAGGTTGCGCAAGCATGGAACCCCCGCATAAAACAAGGGATTACATACCTTTTTTACAAGTTTTTATTTTTCCACACAGTCTCCATCCTTTTTCACAGCTTTCTTCCACCTTGAAACAAGGACCTTTATTCTTTGCTGGTAAAAATTCACTGGGTTCCACTGGAGCCACCTCTTAACCTCATTGTCACACTGAAACTTTCTTCCACGAATAGCATCCTTCATTGGCCCAAACAAATGGAAGTCTGAAGGTGCCAGATGCAGGCTGTATGGAGGGTGGGGTAACACAGTCAAGCACATTTTTGTGATGGCCTCTCTTGTTTGCAGATTTGATCGAATGATGCTGTTAGCACATTGCACAGTGTGAGATGTCACAGCCGATGCTGGGTGACTGCTGCGTGGCTCATCATCGAGGCTGGCTCTCCCTCTCTCCGATGATCTCATACATTTAGACCAGCATCCAACTGTGCTTCGATCAACAGCAGCATCTCCATAAACATTTTGTAGACATTCATGAATATTTCCAACTGTTTCCTTCTCTGTGGTTAAGAACTCAATAACACCTCTCTGTTTATGACGCGCATCACTGTCAGATGCCATTTTTGAAACTGCGTTAACCATTGGTTTTATACAAGAGCATTTAAAAGCGGTTTTATACAAGGAAGGGAGGTTCAAACTGGAAAAATCTGGTTATGAGAGAAAATTCAAACTTACACCCCCTAAAAATTTCAGCACCATGGCCTATTGTTTAGCTAAGAAAAATGGGTGGGGCAAAATATATTGAGTACCCCTAGTACAATTGGTCAGAAGGCAACCATATGAAATTTAACTCCAATAAATCTCCACTATTAGGGTACAGAAAAAGGAAAGAGCTAAAATCTATGGAATAAGTCCCAAATGGACAGGAAATTCAGAGAAACTCAAATGCAAAAGATTTTAAGCGATAATGACTGATGATGCAAAATTTGATAGCAGTAAACAAGGTAAAAAGAATAATTGGACAAATACTAAGAGCCTTTAAAAGATGGTACAGGAATACTGTATAATGATTTCTCTGTTGAAAACAATGATTATACTCAAGTTGGAGTATTGCTCAGTCTTAACCTCATATAAAGAAGACATTGGTCAACTTGAAGGGATTCAGAGAAGCTTCACAGCCAAGATCAATAGATGCAAAGAACTAAATTACTGGGAAATGTTATGTGATTAAATTTATATTCGCTGGAAAGGAGAGAGAGATACACCATTATTGACATGGAAAAAGAAAAAATGGAGGAACTAGTCCCTAGTCTCCCTTTAAGTCTATGACCATTCAAAAAAACAGTGAAAAGTTGGAAGGGAAGGATTTGTGGTGTTCCCAAACTAAAGGCTAGATAGGGAACATCCTCAACTCTGAAGGAAAATAGCTTTGTTGTAAGAGGACCAAGACTTCATTCGGCTGCCCAAGGAAATACAAAACACAACTGGTACACAGTGGTGGAAATCTTCAAAAGAAAACTAGATGCCTAGCTCAGAACAATGCCAGATGAACCAGGAGTACCTGGCTATGTGAATTGGAGAGTGCAAGAAACCAATTCTTTACTTCACCAGGCCAACTCAAAAGGAGGGGGCAATAAGCCTGACCTGGCTCAGAACAATATCAGATGAGCTAGGAGTACCTTATTACAGTAAAACCTTCATTATCCGGCAAGCTCAGGGATTAGGCCATTCTGGTTATTTTATTAAAAATGTTAAGGATGTTCTAGAATTTTCTGGATGGTATTGGAAAGCTTCCCAGTTTCTAGATTGGTAAATTGTATTGCCCTAATATGAAATTTGCCAGTTTCTAAAGTTTTTTAGATAGTTGATTGCTGGATAGCGCAGGTTTTACTGTACAGTATACATGGAGAGCGCAAGAAACTAACTCTCTACTTCACCAAGCAAACTCAAGAGGAGGGGCAGCAAACAATAACTTATATTTCACCAATGACCTCCAAGAAATTTCTCATTGATCAGAACACCAAAAAGGTTGAAATACGAATTGCAAGTGTAAGTTGCTTAATAACAATTTAAAGTAACAAGTTACAATTATAAAAAGTAGCTAGGAACATATAAAAGCATTAAAACTAAAAGCTAAATAAATAAAATGAACAAGTACCTTAACTAAAACATAGCAGATCTACCGATGATTCATCAGAATTGAGGTCTGGTTTTAATTTATAAATGAACAAAGATTCCATAAAGCTGACCTTAAGCTTAAAATTATGGAATCTTTGTTCATTTATAAATTAAAACCAGACCTCAATTCTGATGAATCATTGGTAGATCTGCTATGTTTTAGTTAAGGTACTTGTTTATTTCATTTATTTACCTTTTAGTTTTAATGCTTTTATATGTTCCTAGCTACTTTCTATAATTGTAACTTTATTTTAATTTCATCTATTTACCTTAAAATTAGTTTTAATGCTCTTACATTTTCTTAGCTATTTTTTATAATTTTAACTTGTTACTTGCTAACTTGTTTATTTTTTCTCTGGTGTTCCTGTTTATTATATATATATATATATATATATATATATATATATATATATATATATATATATTTATTGGGTGCCCAAAAAATATACAGGGTGTCCGAGAATTATCTGTACAATTTTTGGCTGTTATTAAAAGTCAACCATGAAGTGTAGAAATTCCAGTGTTGTCCCATTTTACAGAGAATCTCATTAAGTTTTTTCTGATACCACGTTTTGACAAGTTTTTTAGAAATGTACGCGGGTGACAGACATTGATGATTTAAAAGCAAGAATCACAGCTGCTATTGAGCGAATTGATGTGGATATGCTGCAGCGTACATGGCAACATTTGGAGTATCGATTGGATGTTTTGCGAATCACTAATGGTGCACATATCGAATGTTTGTAACAACGTTACTTTAATAAAAGAAACTTTTGAAAATACAGATTCTAAATAATCTTGTTTAAGAATTTTACGTGTGTTATCAAGAATTTTATTAAAAGATGAAATTGTACAGATAATGTTCGGACACACTGGAATTTCTAAAAAACTTAATGAGATTCTCTGTAAAATGGGACAACACTGGAATTTCTACACTTCATGGTTGACTTTTATAACAGCCAAAAATTGTACAGATAATTCTCGGACACCCTGTGTATATATATATATATATATATATATATATATATATATATATATATATATATATATATATATATTGGGTGCCTAAAAAAAGTCCCTATTTTTATTTGCCTGTTATTTTATAATGAATTTATATTTTATTAGTGGGGCTTCTTCTTCAGAAAGGTAACATGTTGGGTTTTTATTCTGCATATACCTATACATTTTTAATCTTTCATTACTTAACTAATAAATATTTGTATATTAAAACCATTCTTTCACCATTTTGTACAAATTAAAGTAATAATTTTTCCTAATTTTTACAAAATCAGGATGATGATACCACTGCCAACAGAATAGAGCTTATTGAAGCTATAGAAGGCCTTACTAGGCCCAGATTACCCGAGATTCACAGTGGTTTCAGCAGGATGAAGCACCTTCACACAATGCTTATGAAAATTTTTTGAGGAGACATTTTTCTGGGTGACTCCCTTCATGAACTAATGGTATGGCCCCCATATTCACTTGACCTCACACCCCCTGACTTTTTGGGGGGTTACATAAAAGAAAGGATCTACAGTATTCTACCTAGCCTAAAACACTTGAGGACCTAAAGACTAAAGTCAGTGAGGTAATCATCATATTCCCAGCTCAACTATTTCCAAACATTTGTGTAAGGTTGAATATTGTTTGAAAAAAATGGCAATTACACATGAACTATGTATTATATATCTATTGCATTTGTATATGTAGGAACATTTATTTAGAAATAAAGATATTTTTGGGACACCCGGTGTGTGTGTGTGTGTGTGGGGTGGGGTGGGGGGGGGGGGGGGGGGGGGGGGAAATATTATACAAAAAACAATTATTATTTGCCATTTTATTTTTAAAGCTATTAAAAAAAAAGCAATTAAGGTTATTTTGAAGTTTTTTAACAGTTGTTTACATTTACAATACATTACATACCAAAACACAGATCTTAATTACATATTTATTAGTTCAGACAAAATCCAAATGCCATTATATTCTGAAGGGTTACAAGTTTTATTTAATTCAGTTCATAAACTTCCGCATGTCTTCCATCATTAACTATAATTAATCTTATTCTGCATTCAAATTCTGAACTCATTTTCCAATGCAGCTTCAGGGTTTAACATGACAGCTCCTCAGATATGATGTTTTTAGCTCTCAAAGATCCCTTTGTTTGTTATGGTAGACATTTGTTTTCAAAATGTCACAAGCTAGAAGTCCAAAAGGGATAAATTGGGGGAGCTAGCAGGTCATTTTGTAGGTTCTCCCCTACTAATCCAACCCTCTGGAAATGTTTAATTAAAAAATATTCAAATGGTTATTGCAAAATGTGGTGGTGCTTCATCTTATTGGAAGGCTGTTCTTTGTACTTGGGGCACTCAATATATTTTGCCCCCACCCTTTTTTCTTAGCTAAATAATAGGCCATGGGGCTGAAATGTATTTTGGGCTGTAAGTTTGAACTTTCTGCGCTTTACATAACCAGATTTTTCCAGTTTGAACCTCCCCTCCTTGTATAAAACTGATAGTTAATGCAGTTTCAAAAATGGCATCTGACAGTGATGTATGTCATAAACAGAGAGCTGTAATGAGTTCTTAATTGCAGAAGGAAACAGTTGGAAATATTCACGAAAGTCTACAAAACATATACGGAGATGTTGCTGTTAACTGAAGCACAGTTGGATGCTGATCTAAACATGCGAGATCATTGGAGAGAGGGAGAGTCAACCTCAATGATGAGCCATGCAGCAGTCACCCAGCATTGGCTGTGACATCTCACATTGTGCAACGTGCTAACAGCATCATTCAATCAAATTGGCACATCACATACTGGAGCTAGGAATTAGTGAAGGAAGTGTGAATATGATAATTCAGCAACTGGGATACTCGTGTGTTCATGGTTTGTTCCTCGCGAACTGACTGAAGATCACAAAGCCCAAAGAAAAGAAATTGCTTCCAAGTCGTTGGTTTGATACAAGAGAGGAGGAGAGACTTCCTTTCACAAATTATGACTAGGGATGAGGCTTGGGTACACCACTTTGAACCTGAAACAAAATGCCAATCCATGGAGTGGCATCACGCAGACTCCCCACGCAAGAAAAAGTTCAAAATGGTTCCCTCTGCAAGAAAGGTTATGGCCACCATCTTCTGGTACATGAAAGGGGTGATTCTGGTGGACATTATGAGGGAAGGACAAACAACTCAGAGGCATATATTGCTACCCTACAGAGACTCCAGAGACACAAAAATCGAGTTTGACTGGAGAGAAAACTGGAAGACATCCTTCTTTTGCATGATAATGCAAGAATGCACTTGACTGTGTTACCCCATCCTCCATACAGCCTGGATCTGGCACCTTCAGACTTCCATTTGTTTGGGCCAATGAAGGATGCTATTTGTGGAAGAAAGTTTCAGAGTGATGATGAGGTTGTTGAGGAGGTTAAGAGGTAGCTCTAGCAGAACCCAGCGAACATTTACCAGCAAGGAATAAAGGCCCTTGTTTTGAGGTGGAGGAAAGCCATAGAAAAGGATGGAGACTATGTGGAAAAATAGAAACTTGTAAAAAAGGTATGTAACTACTTGTGTACAGTACAAAATTTCTGGAACTTACAAGGAAACATGGAGAAGGAAAAAAAAAGGTGGGGCAAAATATATTGAGTGGCCCTCGCAACTGTGGAATAAAAAACTCCTCTAGCATCTTTTGGTAAGAATGGTATTAGTTTATTTGTCAAAAAAATAAGCTTTATAAATGACAGGCTGTGACAAAGCACACAAGATATTTACTTTAGGGTAATCTTTCTCATGTTCATAGATTTCATGTGGATTGTATTCACCCAAAATCCTACAAATATGGCAGTTTACTTTGTCTGAAATATGGAATGTAGCCTTGTCACTGAAAATGAGGTAATGTAAATGTAAACAACTGTTAAGAAAATTAAAAACCTTAATCACATGGTCTTTGAATTTTTTCAATACCTATAAAAATAAAATGGCACTTACTTACTTTTTGGTATATTCATTATGGAACATCCTATATATATATATATATATATATATATATATATAATATATATATATATATATTATATATCTTCCATCCTCTGACTGGTCAACCTTTGAAAGAAATGAAACTGTCTCTGATTTGACAGTTCATAATCTCTAACCCAGCATTTTGTGAGTGAGACAAACTTTTTCAGACAATTCTTTAATTCTTCTGTGAGGGTATATATATAGCCTCTTTTTTTCTTTTAGTTGCTTAACTGCTGATTTGTACCTAGAGTGGTACATATGTTGGCAAGACAGAGGGTGGGTAGTGTCACTGGGATGGGAGTATGATAGGGGTGAGGAGCCAGGGAGGATGGATATGATACGAGATGGGGGTGACTGAAGAAGGGGGCATGTTGGAAAGATCCAGGAAAGAGCAGACCACTTCAGTGAAGTGCCAGCTCTGACCCTGGGGTGGAGGTTCTAAAATCGCTGTGCACAGAAGTGACAAGGGCAGCCTCTACGTGTGAAGGTAGGTCTGCATGAGGAGCAGATCCCATTGATGGGTGAAAGGGAGGTAGTTACATTCTGCTTGGAGGCTGGAAGCTGGGGAGGATTGAAAGGCACCAGTGGAGAGGCAGAGGCCCCTGTTAAGTACCAGGTCCAAGATTCAGAGGGAAGTGCTGGAGGCAAACCTGTATACAACACTCCAATAGTCCAGCTTTGACTGGACCACAGAGGTGTAAAGACAGAGGAACGAGCGTCGAAGGTCATGCCCAGAAACTGGGCAGTGGGCACCACTTTGAGGGGCTCACTGTATAGTGTGACTGTGGGGGAAGGCATGGCTGTGGATCTTCTGCTGAAGACCAACCATACTTTTCGTTTTAGAGGTGGATAGGCAGAAACCAACTGATGTTGCCCACCTCTCCACCCAATTGATGGCAAGCTGAATTTGTCATTGGATGATGGGCAGTTCTCACCCCACAAACCATATCGTAAAGTCATCTGCGTAGATGGAGGAACGGATGGTGGGTGGAAGGGATGTTGCTACTGTGTTCATTACCAGTGAAAAGCATATAACACTGAGGATGCTTCCCTGTGGGACCCTGTCCTCTTGCTCAAAGGTGTCAGAGAGGACTGAGCCCACTTGTATTTGAAAGGTCTGGGAGGAAAGGAAGTCCCTGATGAAGGTTGGCAGGGCTCTGATGAAACCCAAATTTTGGAGCTCACTGAGGATTATATGTCGATAGGTGGTGTCGTAGGCCTTCTGGATGTCAAAGAAAGTGGACATGACAAACTTTCCCCTATTGAAGGTGTTCTGTATAGCTTGGCTGAGGAGCAGGAGGGGGTCTGTAGTGTAGCGGAACTGTCTAAAGCCAGACTGGGTAGCCGGGAGGGAGTTGTCATTTTCAAGGAGAAAGGAGTCATGTGGCGGTCATTTTCTCAAAGATTTTACAGGCACAGCATGTTAATGTGATTGGTCTATAATTAGTGAGGTCAAGGGGGTCTTTGCCAGGTTTGGGGATTGGTATTACGTGGACCTCTTTCTAGTGAGAGGGGGAAAGTGCCCTCAATTCATATATGGTTGGTGCTTGCAGCTACAACAACAGTCTCCTCAAAGTGTGCAATGCATTCATCAGAGGATGGAAAGTGGGCTGTCGTACAATGCGTAGAAGTGTTGTCCTGGAAAAGTGACCAATTAGCTCTGCCCATTATCCACTTCTCCGGTACCTGAATGGTCTGATCATGTCGATTTAGTGGAGGCAAACAGGGAAGTGGTCACTGCCATGGTCATCCTGAAGCACTTGCCAAGTGAAGTCCAGGAGGCCGTCCATTGAGATGAATGACAGATCGATACAGGATGGGGTACATCTGGTGGCATGGTAGCGTGTGGAAGAGCCATCATTGAGGCACTCGAAGGAGAGTTCAGCCATGAGGGTAATCAGGGTCGGAGCCACAAAAGTGGAGGTCATATCACCCCACAAGGGGTGGTGACTATTGAAGTTGCCTAAGAGTAGGAAGGGCCTGGGGAGTTGTTGAACAACCTCAACCAGGTCATCGCAGGAAACTTGGGAGTGAGGGGTGAGGTAGATCAAGCAGACTGTGTATTGCTTGTCCAGGAAAATCCTGGCAGCAACCACCTCTAACGGGGATCTAATAGGGAGGTTATGAAAGGGGACTGTACAGTGGACAAGGATGGTAGCCCTTTGTGTGCAGACAGGAGGAGGAGAGGTAGTGCTAGAATATCTGGTAGTGGAGGGCATCGGTCTGGTCCACAGGATTAGCTCCTGGAGACAGACAAACACCGGATGAGCAGAGGCAATCAGGGAACTTAGGTCTTTGTAATTAGCGAAGATTTCCCTACAGTTCCATTGTAGGATTGTCGCTTCCGGAGGGTTCATTGTTGGATGAGGGAGAAGTGGAGAGGGTGAAGGTGCTAGGGAGTTAGACTGTGGATGGAGATCTAGGTCCATGATGGCAGGGGGTAAGTTGGGGCCTGTTGGGTCACCTGTCATTCACCAAGGAGGGAGTCGGCTGACCTGCCAACCCCTTCCGGGAATGTGTTGCCGAGTCGACAGAATGGGACTGGAGATGTGGATTGCAGCAGCCCAGGGATCGTCGCAGGCTCAGAGGATGAAGAGTTTCTTGGCAGGGTTCAGTGGTCATGCGATGGGGAAGGGTTCCATTGTTCAAATTGGCACCTCCCAGTTTAGTTTGTCTGTGATTTCTGGGACACCTGGAGTGATGACAGGGGGTACCAGTAAAATCGGGCAGGTGGGGGGGAGGACAAAATCTGGGTGGCTGATGAGGGAAGAGCCGGAGGTACAAGAGGGGCCAGGTCAGTGGGGGGTACAAGGGATGAGCCGGGTGCTCCCGTGGTGGGATGGAGAAGATGGCACCAGGGGGTAAGGGTAAATCCATGAGGCTCGAGGGTACTCTGGTCACACCATGTAGGTGTGCCAGTGCTGCATCCACTGGATCCTCGGATGTGGGGTGATCTGCCCTGTGTCTCGCCCTAGGTGGTGGCTCATGCATGTCAGCAATGACTGTCAACTTCTGCAGGGGTGAGTGCGAGGGTGAGAGGGTCATCGTAGGTGAGGTTAAGGGTGTAGGTGCTCGAGTTCTCCTTTTAGATTTTGGAGAAGTGAGGGAGGCTTGTTGGATGGTTGGTGAGTCTGGAGACTCACTCCAGCATCTCCACCTCATTGATTTACCCCTGGGTGCTAGGTTTGAAGGTTTCTCGGAGTGCGGTGAAATCAGGGTTCCTGGGAGACAGGAACCTAGAGTCCCAATTCCAGAGGTCTGGGAAGTGTGTTGTTTTAGAGATTCATGGTGGGTAGGCATGGTAGGGGAACAGGCAGCTGCCAGGTCTGGCGTGGGGCCCGATCGGGAAGGGGGATTAGTAGTCAATGGGGGTTTGAGTGGCGGATCTGGATAGTGAGTCGAGGGAACTGAGCCGAGGGCTGCAGCATATGAGACCCCCGGCCTCACCTCCCGATTTCGCACCATGTCTCGTGCCTCTCAGAGGTTGAAGAAGACCACCCGCAGGGCCCAGACCTCCTTCTCAAACTTAAAAAAAAATATATTCACGAGATGAAGAAGGATGTGTGCCAGTGCAGTTTGAGCATTAAGGCGAGTTGGGACATCATTCTGGGTGAGCGTACCCAAACTTATTGGACTTAAAGTAACGGGTCAGGTCTGGAATGTATGGGTGGACTGAGAACTCGCATGACGCGCAGTCTCCCTTGTCCCACACAACACAACCGGGAAGGACTAGGGTGTTAAACGTGAGGAGGAGGCACAGGGTGGGGGAGGAGGTACCTCCTTGATGAGACATGAATCAATGAACCTTAATGACACCCTGGGGTGTGAGGTATTCTAATAACTCATTCTCGGGTATCATCAATAAATGAGTAGCAAAAATAATGCCCTGACTCTGGTTCAGGCAAGGGTGAGGGTGAGGGGAAATGGTCACCGAGCATCCGAGGACTTCTGTGAGGGAAAGTAGGGCATTCGTTTGTGCTGCTTTTCACGATTTTATAAGGAGAGAAATGTCCTTCTGTGGTCGGACGTCATAACGGCTAGAGTTGCTGCACGTGCGGATCACCTGAAATGTCCTTTCAGAGTTGGACAGTAAGGACCCAGAAGTAGGGCGAATAACTAAAAATTTGTGAATACTGGGTAGGGATAGGGAAGCTGTTGGTTCGAAGTGGACTGGGACATCTAGTGGTCGATAGGATGGATGTGGGCACTGACTTTCCCGTCCATCATGGGGCTCTCTTCATGAAGAAGCGAGTCAATGATGGGTGAGAGGGGCATACAGAGAGAGTGAGAGGCCTGGTTTTCGGGGCGAGGCTTTTGTGGATCCTATTGTCTTGCCTGTAGCTGGCTGAGAGGAGCTGGGGTGGGATCCCTGCTCTAGAGGAGGTATGTTCAAAGGCATGGTCAAGGTACAGGTTGTGGTCAGTGATGAGGGAGGAGAATGCGAGTATTCCATAGCCAGAGGAAGGGCGATCCCCTCACAATGTGGTCTTCCTGTGGTAGAGACTCGGGACCTGGTTGCCCACCACCCGAGTTCTCGGGCAAGCAGAAGCAGAAGTATCCATACATTATTAGATTGAGAAAAACGGACTCACAGGCTGCGAGAAACTGCCTACTGGTGAGAAAGGGAGGCCGAGCGCAAACCCCAGGGACACACTGTCGGTTTAAAAATGGGGTCCCGTGATGCGAAAGTTTGCCCCCAAATGGCGCAAAGACCCAGCCCCCCAATCCCACTGGCCTGGACACCCAACCATCCAACACAATGATGCCCTAAGGGCGTCACCTCCGAAGGACAGCACTGGAGACCCATGCTGGGAGCCAAAGACTTAAGTGGCACTTAGCCCAGTCTCAACAGTAGCCTGTCCAGCATGGGTGATACTTCTAGGGGCTAAGCCCCCGCCAACGTAGCCAACTGGGTCAACATGGAAGCCCACCCACCATGACAAGGTGGCCACAGTTGGGGGGATATATGGCCTCTCTCTCTCTTTCTATATATATATATACACAGGGTGTTTGAAAACTTTCTGTACAAATTGTAATGGGGGATAGGCAACACCAAGACAAACCCTTTTCATCTATAAGTATATGTCCGCTGACGTCACCATTCGGCGCGAGAGGGCGCTGCTGCAATTGGCTAAAAGGTGAAGTGGGCTAGACTCGCGCTTGCCACGGGCATTCTTAAATCAGACGTAGTACGCGTAACATGGAGCGCTTCACGACTGCTGAGATGGCTGACATGCATATGGTGTATGGGGCTGCCAATGGAAATGGAAGAGCTGCTGTGAGGTTGTACCGACAGCGCTTCCCAAACAGACGTGGGCCAAACCACCAAACGTTTGCGCATTTGCATCGGCGACTGCGAGAAACTGGAACATTCTATGCAAACATGCATGACACTAGTCGGGAGAGAAACATGCACACTCCTGACATGGAAGAAGAAATCCTACGGCGATTTGAGGACAATCCAAGCGCAAGCACGCGAGGTGTTGCATATATCCTCGGTGTGAACCACGACCTGGTCTGGAGTGTGTTGCATGAGCAGCAACTTGCCATGGACGATACCCGCCCAAACATTGATGGCGAACTGTTCTTGATGAGCATGCACCCGTGTAGCATGTGGATTTGCATGCGCCCACACATGAGAATTGTGCATGTTAAACACACCCTCACGTGTGAAACAGGCCTCATCTAAGAACAGCACATAAGCCGGAAAATTAGGCTGCACCGCTGTCTGCTGCAGAAACCAGCGTGCGAATTCCACATGAAGAGGGTAATCCTGAGGTTGTAATGCCTGGACTCTGACGATGAAACGGATGTAACTGCTGCTCGTGCAACACTCCAGACCAGGTCGTGGTTCACACCGAGGATACGTGCAACACCTCGCGTGCTTGCGCTTGGATTGTCCTCAAATCGGCGTAGGATTTCTTCTTCCATGTCAGGAGTGCACACGTTTCTCTCCCGACCAGTGTCATGCATGTTTGCATGGAATGTTCCAGTTTCTTGCAGTCGCCGATGCAAATGCGCAAACGTTTGGTGGTTTGGCACACGTCTGTTTGGGAAGCGCTGTTGGTACAACCTCACAGCAGCTCTTCCATTTCCATTGGCAGCCCCATACACCATATGCATGTCAGCCATCTCAGCAGTCATGAAACGCTCCATGTTACGCGTACTACTTCCGATTTAAGAATGCCCATGGCGCCCTCTCGTGCCGAATGGTGACGTCAGCAGACATACGCTTATAGACGAAAAAGGTTTGTCTTGGTGTTGCCTATCCCCCATTACAATTTGTACAGAAAGTTTTCAAACACCCTGTGTATATATATATATATATATATATATATATATAATTATTATATATATATATACAGGGTGGGCGGAAAGTAGCTCCCTATTTTGGATTGGTAAAAAAATACGTATATTATCCATTTATTTCAGAAGAAATAATATGAAAAGGTAGGCATACATGGTAGGTTTTCTCTAAAATTCAATGTGGGCTCCAACTTTTTCCACCAGCTTCTGGAGCCGCCCAGGAATGGCGTCCACTGACTTTAGCAGGAACTCCGGCGGGATGGAGGACATGACTTCCCGAATTCGGTCCTCCAGTTCTTCCAATGTCCTCAGTTTGGTGCGGTAGACTTCTTCCTTTACCCACCCCCAAAGAAAGAAGTCGCACGGTTACCGGTGAAAAACGGCAGAATCGGATCAGTGTAACGGTGTGGTGTGGTATGACCTCAGATCAGGTTGTGGGCCCGTTCCTTCTGCGCAACACCATGAATGCTGAGCGGTACCTTGCTATGTTGCGAAACGAGGTCTGGCCGGTTGTCAGCACATGGGAGAACATCGACGATCTGATATTTATGCAAGATGGCGCCCCTCCGCACTTCGCTCTTGTTGTCCGTGAGTGGCTGGATGCCCACTTCCCTGGGCGTTGGATGGGTCGTCGTGGTCCACATCAATGGCCAGCCAGGAGCCCCGACTTGACACCGTGCGACTTCTTTCTTTGGGGGTGGGTAAAGGAAGAAGTCTACCGCACCAAACCGAGGACATTGGAAGAACTGGAGGACCGAATTCGGGAAGTCATGTCCTCCATCCCGCCGGAGTTCCTGCTAAAGTCAGTGGACGCCATCCTGGGCGGCTCCAGAAGCTGGTGGAAAGAGTTGGAGCCCACATTGAATTTTAGATAAAACCTACATGTATGCCTACCTTTTCATATTATTTCTTCTGAAATAAATGGATAATATACGTATTTTTTTACCAATCCAAAATAGGGAGCTACTTTCCGCCCACCCTGTATATATATATATATATATATATTATATATATATATATATATATATATATAGGGTGTCCCAAAAAAACTATATACTCTTTATAGCATCATATATTTTATAAGTTAAAAAAAAACCAAACAATATATTGTTATAGCAATTGCCAATGAAAGGTAAATTAGTAATCTAAGTGATCAAAATGTTATAGCGAGTTGTTTGCATATAAAATTTAATTAACTATGCCAAGTGCTCAACAAAATGTTCTCCGGCAGCATGAATGCACTTTCAATACAACAAAATCGTGTGGTCTGATGAAGCTACCTTCAAGCTGAATGGCACAGTAAATCGACACAACTGCAGGTGCTGGTCACTTGATAATCCACACGTTTATGTGGATAAACATGTTAATTTACCAGGATTAACAGCATGGTGTGGTTTATCATCCAGGGTTTGTTGGACCATTTTTCTTTAATGGGACAGTTTTACTGGTGCCGCATATCTCGACATGCTGCGGACAGAAATTATACCTGCAGTTCGGAAGTTGTTTGGAAACAATGACTTTTACTTTCAACAAGATGGAGCCCCCCCTCATTATCATTGTGATGTCAGAAGGTACCTCGATGAAATGTTGCCTAACCGTTGGATAGGACGAAGAGGAAGCGTTGAGTATCCTCCACTAGGACGGGTCATACTATGCATTTTTTTTAAATCAATGGAGAGGGGTGTTCAAATGACATATTTTGGTGTATAGAACACAGTTCTGAAGAAAATATTTAATTCTGATAACCCTAACCTACATCATTTTGCAGTTGATTATTATTAAATTGTTGATTATTTTACTATTGTAGTTACCCCAGAATATGTCTTCTCACATTTTCTATCATGGCTGCTCACGTTATCTCTCATAGAGCATTGTTCTAACTAATTCATATAAACACATATAATGTAATTCATATAATAATAATAATATTTAAATACTCAAATAAAAAGGTGTGCCATTCCACTTAATTGTAATTATCATACAGTTTGGTTGGTATATGAAATATTTTGACGGTTTTCTGGCACGCATAAGGCCATTTTCTGAGCCACCTTTCTCAGAGGCTAGAATGTAACATTTCAGAACATTCTAAAACATTTTGTGAAATATTTGAAGTGACTCATGATTTATGAAGCTATTTTACCACCTCAGCTTGCAGTGAGGGGATAGATTTAGTGATTACCTACTGATATTTTTTTGTTACTGTTCACATGTGAGTATTATTCTGTTATATTTTAGAAAAAGCTATTTCTACGCATATTATAGTGATACATTGAGCAAAATTTAATTAACAACTTTGATTTGAGCTAAAATTAGGTGGTTCATTTTTAGTACAACTGAGCAACAACAAATGTCAACACTGGTGTGAAAGCTGGAGTAATGCGGAAGCTGGAGCTGCACCTGGGGAGAAAGCTGGTCTGGTTGGTGTGCAACCTGCACACTGTTGAACTTCCCCTGCGCCATCTCATTGTTGACCTTGATGGCCCTACTCTGTCAGACAAAAAATTATCCGGGCCAATAGGAAAGCTCCTTGATTCTGGTACAGACTTTGATATCAATCCAAACTTCACCGAATCTCTGTTGGCCCTCCACTGATCAAGCTTCCTGACAAGGTCATTCAAGATCTCTCAACTGATCAATACTATGGCTATAAAATTGTCTGTGCAGTCAGGGATGGAGTACTTCCTGCAGGGCTGGCTCTGTTAGAGATAGGACCAGTAAACCACAGCCGCTGGCTCACCACAGTGAACAGACTTCTCAGGCTCTGGGTGTCAAAGCACGGACTTAAAGGAAAGAACCTGAAGATTCTGCAATTCATTGTGGAATTCATCATTGGAGTGTATTACCCATGTTGGTTCAACGTGAAGGTCAAGCACTCCTGGATCGAAGGGCCTAGGCACATCCTCTTTCAGCTGGACTGCCTCAAGTCCCAGAGAAAGGAGGTGCTGGATATTGTGATGCCAACTGTGAGAAGATCTGCTTGGTATGCCCACAGTGAAGTCATCCTCCAAACACTACTCTGCTCTGAGGATCAGAAGGAGAGGATTGAAGGGGTGGAGAGAATCCTGGCCATCAGGGGAGAGGGGGACCCGGACACTCAGCTGGGGGACTCCTCTGTTAGGAGCAGAAGGACACCTGACATCAATTGTGATGCTTCCAGCATTGGTGACTTGATCAGCTGGTCAGAAGGTGTGTCAGAGCCACCTCTCACCTGCTCTCTAAGCACCTCAGAGGTGAAAAACTTCATCAACACCCCCATGGAGGTGCGCAACTGGCCTTGCCACACACAAAGCATTGAGAGGGTTGTTAAAATGGTGACTGAGGCTTCTGCTAAGTACTTCTCACAGGAAAAGAGGGATGGAGGGATCAGGGCTCAGGAGACCAGCTGGAAGCTGATGTCCAAGTCTGAGTCAAAGCAGGATTTGTGCAATCTGGCAAAGTTCAAGATGTCAGGAGAATGATCTTTGTAATTATATCCAGTGATATACATGCAGTTCACCTATTAATAAATATATGTAAAGTTGATTTGGCCTTGTCAATATAAATGATTTACCTTATATCTTTTAATATATTATAAAGCGGTTCAAAAGGGTAAAATTGGCAATTTAGAAATACAAAATGATGTAGGTTAGAGTTATCCTATCCAAAAAGGCAGCTCATATTTGAATTCCCCATGTAAAAACACACAATTTAGACACCCCTGATGGTAGGATTTCCTTCAGATTCATGTTGTCACCTGAGTACGACCCGCCCTAATCCTCCACGTTCACCGGACTTGACTCCACTTGATTTTTACTTGTGGGGCTACCTGAAGGATGCAGTTTATGGTACAAGACCCACAACACTCGAACACCTTAAGGATGCAATTAGGGAAAAGTGCGGGACCATCACAGCATCCACATTAGTCCATGTCTGCGAATCAGTTAGTCGACGCATTCAAAAGTGCATTCATGCTGGCGGAGAACATTTTGAGCACTTGGCGTAGTTAATTAAATTTTATATGCAAACAACTCGCTATAACATTTTGATCACTTCGATTACTAATTTACCTTTCATTGGCAATTGCTATAACAATATATAGGTTTGTTTTTTTTAAATTATAAAATATATGATGCTATGAAGAGTATATAGTTTTTTTTGGGACACCCTCTATATATATATATATATATATATATTATATTACTTTTACTGAGTTTGAATGGCAGTTCAGGATCGACCTGCAGTCGACCCCTCTGCAGCATCCCACCTCATTTGCGGGACTTGGTGAAGGAAGGAATTGCTCTCTGATCTCCTCCTGCCCTCATAGCCAGTCACACATGGCTGGTCAGGGACTTTGCACAAGAATCTGTCCAGCTGGTTCTTGAAGTAATTCAGGTCAGTGTGCTGGAGATTCCTCACTTCTTTTGGAAGGACATTGAAAAGCTTTGGGCCCCGTATTCTGAGGCTATTTTCTATTCTCGTTTTCATGGCCCCTTGTCCCACCGCAGCTGGTACCATACAAAATCTGCCTCTTCTCTCATTCCAGTTTGTTTCTATTTCATTTCTGAGGTTAGGGACAGAGCCCTCAAGTATTTTCCATATGTATATTATTGTGTACTGCTCACACCTTCTTTCAAGAGAGTAGTTTCAGGGATTGTAGTCGAGACCAGTAGTCTTCACCTTCCATTTCCTCTATCTTAGATGTAAAAGTCCTTTGTATAGCTTCAATGTTTGCAATGTCTCTTTTTCTGTGTGGGCTTGTGAGTACTGAGCAATACTCAATTATTGGTAGTAGGGGTGCACCGGATATGATATCCAGCCAGATATTTGGCTGGATATTGCAAAATATCCAGTATCTGGCAGAATATGGGTCATATCCAGCTGGATATAGGCCAGACATTAGAAAATTAACACCTGTATGAAAATCTGCCATAATATAACACATTACAAATAATATTTTATATACAAAAAAAATGGAAAGCCCTCCAGGGCCCACCCCTAAACCAGTCCAGCAACACTTTTTATATTAAATCAACACAATACTGATGACAAGAATAAATAAAACATCTGTCCATCCTTAACGATTACAGTTCTATTAATATAATCAGAGCTTTTTCTAAAAATGTTTAGGTGTTAAATTTTTTTAAAAGCGTAAAATATTGCTAGACCCCTGCACTTGCTTTCCATTCTTTTTTCTTCTTTTTTTCCTTTATTTTCAAAACAATACAAAACATTACAAGCTTCACAAATGTAAAACAATACATTGAATACAATATAAAATGCCTGGAATGAAATCAATGAATGGAGGGCAGTATTGTGTAGGTCAGATGCCACCATTCAGCCTGGAGGTCTTCAGAATAAAAAAAACTCAACAACAGTGATTTAGAACTTTCTTCCATTGTGGTGCAGAAACAAGAGCATTTCTCCTATTTAGGCAATATTTGGGATCGCCTTGCTTCATAGATGTTTCCATATCCAGAAAAAAACCCTCTGAAAATACAGTGGATGCGGGTTGATTTTTCCAAACTCATTTCTTGAGTTAGTTGGAAGAATGGTCTTAATATTTTAAGGAGATTTCGTATCAGTGTCCACTCGAAGGATGTGATGGTAGGTAACTACCATCAGCCAAATACAGTTGCACTGGAATTTTTTATTTATATAATCTTTCTAGCATCAAATATGCACTGTTCCAATGTGTTGGGACATCTTGAACCAATAGGAGAGGCTCAAGATTTTGCTGCACTTGAATGTGTTTGAAATTGTTACAGGCCAAAGGAGAATGATTAAAGTGAGTTGCAAGGCAGTGACTTTTTGCAAGGATATCAATTACACTCCTCTGAACCATAATTGAGTCACTAATAACCAGTTGGAGTAAATGAATGCTGCAGTGCATTGAAGGTATTTCAGCCAGGTCACTACCAAGAGCCATATTACTAGCTCCATCCCTCACCAATAAATTCCTCTTATTCGCATCAAGATCCCAACTATCCCACATAGAGCAAAACTTTTCAGATCTATTCTTGCCAGTATGCAACCCTGAGAAATGAGAGGCATGTAACACAGCATCGTATCTTTCAAAATCTTTACCTATCCAGTGACCTGATAATGATATAAAACTTTGAGAGGTTGCGCATGTCCATATATCTGAAGAAAAGCTGACATGCTTTACTTCTTCCAGCTTCTGAGCAATTTTAGACTTGAACTCATTATAAAGATGAGGAATTATAGTATCAGAGAAGTACCTTCTGCTCGGTAAGAGATATCTGGGTTGGAGTTAGGCCATTAGATCAATAAAACCATCATCTTCAACTAAAGTAAGTGGCTGGTTGTCCAAAGCCATCAGCATGCCAATTCTACGGTGAATCATCACAGACCTGGAGTCATTGATGTCCCATATTATTTTAGATGAAAAGCTTTCCTCTATTGAGATCTGCTTACTCATTTGGTCCATTTTCTTTTCTTTCAGAGTACTACCAGTAGAAGTTGATGGTCTAGCCCGTATTCTATCTATGCCTATTTCCTTTGATTCAGTCGCAGCTATTCTTTTTTTTGGCTTCAGCATACTCTTTTGGGTGATTAATCTTCAAATGATTATGAAGGGGTGTTGTGCTAAAAGACTTTTGGCAACCTTTCTCCATCCCACGTTTGATAATCTTTTGGCAAATATTACACTTTGCAGTGATATTGCTAGGATCATTTATTGTATACAGTGACCCCACAAAACTTGTCATGATTAATACTTAATAGTTTAATACAACACAAGAACCTGAAAGAGAACAAAACAATTAAACATCTAAATATATTTAAATTATTATTTATCTTATATTTGGGGGGGCACTTGCCCCCAATGCAAAATAAAACATAGCAATATGAGTGTAAAAATAATATGGTACCTAATAATATATATCCAGCCGGATAGATATGGCCATATCCGGAATATCTGGTATCTGGCCAGATATGAAAAATTCATATCTGGTGCACCCCTAATTGGTAGGACTAGACTCTTCCATAATTTAAGCATGACGTTTGCTTTTCTGCTGCAGAAGCTTCTCCAGATGATTCCGATTATTTTTCTAGCCATTGTGATTATGATTTTATAGTGCTCTCTGAATTTTGCATCCGACGACATTATTACTCTAAGATCCCTGACTTGTGGATTTGGTGTTATCTGTTTGGCTTGCAGAGTTTTGTACCCTTTTTTCTGTAGGTCTTTGTTATTACCATATCTTAGAAGTTGGAATTTTACTTCGTTGAACTTCATATTGTTGTCTTCTGCCCACTGGAATAATGTTTCAATGTCATTTTGTAATTTTCTTATGTCATCTTCGTTCAATATTTCCTTACATATCTTTGTGTCATCTGCGAAGCATGATACAATACTGTCATTAATATCTGCATCAATATCAGCAATCATTATTATGAACATCAAGGGAGCTAATACTGTCCCTTGCGGGACAGAGCTCATGACTTCCGAGACTTTCAATTTAACTCTGTTTACCACCACTCTTTGCATCAAGAAATTAAATATCCACCTTCCTAGCTTTCCAGTAATTCCTGTATCCTTAAGTTTGTGTGCTATGATTCCTAATATTTTCTCCTGGTGGTCTAGTAGCTGTGACAGGCATAATCTACCTGCCCTGAAGCCATGTTGATTTGGGTTGTATAAATCCTTTTCTTGTAGGTAGTAGGTAGTTTTGCCTTTAATTATGCGTTCAAAACACTTTATAAGGTGTGAGGTGAGAGCCATGATAATTTTTGGGCATTGCTCTGTTACCACCTTTAAATAGGGGGGCAATGTTCGCATTCTTTAAGGAGAGTGGAGTTTGTCCTATGTCAAGTGATTTCCTCCATAGTAAGTATAGTGGTTTTGCAATACAGTGGACCCCCGCAGTACATTGTATTCACACTGCATTATTTCGTATTGTGTTCCAGCTCCCACAGAGCATAATGTATTCACATTGCATCAAAAATTTGCAGTGCGTTATGCACTGCATTATTGTTCCACTGTAGTGGGTGGACACTGTGATTTTGTTTAGAAATTATTATTGTAATATAGTTTATATTTTAATAAATATAACTATCTATTCTGATAATAATTTAGAGTGCACCTTAATACATACTGTGGTGTAATTTTAATTGAAATTTAAAAGCAAATAAAGATTATTTTTAATTAAAATAGAGCTAATTTTGTGTTTTTATTTTAATTTTATTTAGCTATTATAATTATGTGATATTAATATGCTTTTAATTTACTATTTTGTGCATTATTTATCATTTTTGTGTGTGTTTTAACCATAGAAAACTGATTTTTACCTGAAAAGTCATAGTTCCAAGGCTGTGGAACGAATTAGGCTAAATACAGGATTGTATACAAAGTTTTGTCCGATGAATAAACGCTGATATTCTTGTAATTATGAGGTCTATGGCTACTGAAATTTGGTTGATTTATTTAATATATAATTCTCGTGCTTCGAACACTATGCATAGGCTATGCGTAGGCTAGGCGCTACATAGCGCCTAGCCTACCCAACCGTCAGCCATCATCATTTTCTCTTCATTCATTTCTCGCTGCATTTATCATTTATTGCTTATTTTTAAGCATGGAATTTGAATGAAGAGACGTATGTAAGCTGATTTACTTCTTCTGGAAACATGGAATGTCACCTGCAATCATAGCAGCAGAGATAAATTCGACACTTGGTGCTGAAACAACAAATGAACGTACATGTCGTCGGTGGGTGGCTCAATTCAAGGAAAACAATTTCAATGTCGATGATAAACCATGTTGTGGTCGACCATCACTGGATTTGAACACAGGTATACAAAACTTTCTGGATACAGAGAAGTATGCTACGACTAGGAGTATTGCATTAGAACTGGGAGTTTGTCACAGAACAATTCAGCAGCATCTTATTCAGATGGGGAAACGTTATTTATCTAATCGATGGATTCCACATTATTTAAGTGTTGAACAAAAGGCAAACCGTGAACGAATATGTTTAGAGTTGTTGGAGAAATATGCTGCAAATGATTTCTTGGGACAATTAATTACAATGGACGAAGTTTGGATCTATTGGGACAATGATGGCAGCTATCACCATATGAGTTAGAGAGGAGATGGTGATATCCCAAATGTGGAAGTTCAACGGATGTTGACCATTCGTAAACATCTGCTCTCGGTATATTGGGACTGCAAGGGTGTTCTCCTTTTGGAGGTATTGCCACGTGGACAAACAATAAATGCTGATATTTACTGTCAGCATTTAGATCGCTTGAAGGTAGCAATTCAGCAAAAATGTCGGCGACTAGTTAATGGGGGATACCACCATCTTCACTACCTCCATGATAACGCGAAGCCTCATACAGCTGCAAAAACTGTTCAGAAACTGCGCGATCTCGGTTTTACAGTATTGCCACATCCCCCATATTCACCAGACCTTGCACCGTCTGATTTTTACCTTTTCTCCCCACTTAAATCTTCAATTCGTGGTAGGAAGTTCTCATCTGCGGAAGAAATTCACGCTGTTCTAGATGCCTGGATTACCGCTAAACCACGGACATTCTTTGCACATGGCATCAGGAAATTGCCAGGAAGATGGCAAAAATGTATTGCAAATAAAGGCGATTACTTTGAACATCTTTCTACCACTGAAGATTAATTATGTTTGGTTTTATTGAATAAATTTTATTTATCGACAAAACTTTGTATACAATCCTACATGTATTTTAGGGTTCGCATTGTGTTATTTTCACATAACATTGGTGTTTCTGAAACAAATTAATAACGCAATGCAAGGGACCACTGTACTCTCTTTGCATTTCTTCAGGAATGTGGCACTCCATGTGTCTGGCCCTGGTGCTAAATTGCCTCGCATCTGTGATAAGGCCGTAATTACATCTCCTTCCATGAACTCAAAGTCCATTAATAGGTTTGTGCCAGGATTTGTTCTTGGTTGATCTGTATCAATGTCGAAAAACTTGTCTGGGTTTTCCACTTCCATCTTGGACTTAGGGGTGCTACCAGAGGTGGGGAGTCGGAGTCGGGAGTCGGGGCTTTTTTGAAGAGTCGGGAGTCGGAGTCGGGAGTCAGAGTCGGGAGTCGGTAAAAATGACTGACTCCCGACTCTTTGATTCAATTTCTATATGCCAACAATTTACCAGAATACTACTCTGCCCTAAATAAATATCTTCCTGAACTAATTCTAGATTCACATTTCCACATTTGATTTATTGTTCTGGTAAATCTTAGCAAATGAATTTCATATTTCTATTTTAGGATACTAGGTACCATATAAAAATTAGCAATATATTAATTATTAATTTAATTAGCCCCTATTAGTAGAGTCGTGGGCCTAGTAGAAAATCAGCAGTCTTTCAATATTTTAAGCTAAATGAGGATGAAAGTATTTTTTATTTGTCAAGTAGAAAAGGATGGTAAAGAGTGTAATGCAAAAATTAGTGCTTACACTGGGAAACATGCTAATGCTCCAACTAGAGCCTCAAACTTGAAATGCCATCTACGAAACAAACATCCCAATATTTATAAGGTTGTAGATCAGCATGATAAGGAAAGAGTCGGGAGTCGGAGTCGGTTTTTAAAAATACTGACTCGGGAGTCGGGAGTCGGTTGTTTTTGGCCGACTCCCCATCCCTGGGTGCTACACATTTAAATTGTTCCGTAAGCAGTTCACTTATTTCTTTCGGGTCATTTGTGTATTCACCCTCTCCATCTATCAATGGTCCAATACTCTCCTAACACTGCATTTTCCTTTTCACAAATGTGTAGAAGTATTTTGGGTTATTTTTTATGTTTTCTGCTACCTTGTTTTCCTCCTTGTTTGTCTTATGTATGAATGTTTGCTTTAGGTCCATTTCTATTTCGCCAAGTTTCCTCTCTAGTTTGAGTCACTTTGCGTCAGTTCTGCATCTGTGGAGATGTTTCACGGTTTGTCTTTGTTGTCTGAATAGAGTCCTGATTTTCCTCTCGAGCTTGCTACATTTTCTTTCCTGTCTCTCTGGAATATGTTTCAGTATTATAGGTTTTGTTTCTGTCTCTATTATACATAGTATTTCGTGTGGTCTTCTCATGTAGTAGCAATTCCCAATTTACCTCCTTTAAATCTTTATTTATGTTTTCCCAATTTACTTTCTTTGAATTTATGTTTAAGCTTTCAAATATTCCATCTGCCTCTCTAGGATGCATTTTCGGACCTCTGGGTGCTAACTTCAATTGTATATCAATGAGGTTATGGTCAGAGAACTTTGTGTGTGTTACTTTTTTATTTATTATTATCTTCTTATTTGTCCGGATTAAATACAAAACATTCTCCTTTCTCGTGGCTTCACCAATTTCCTGGTTAAGGGCATAATGTTCCATAATATCTAATAGCATTGTTGCTTGGGTTCTGTCATCTTTAGTAATGTTGCCATGAAACTTCTCAACATATATAACTTTGTCATTTTTCTTCCATGATATGAATGGGAAATTAAAATCTCCAAAAATTAGAATATTTTTGCTGGAGTTTCAAGTAATTTTAATGTTTTCTATTTCATTTGTAGCAAATTGGAATTCACTTTTTGTGGTGTTTGGTAGTCTGTAGATGTTCATAATGGTTAGGTTCAGTTCTTTTACTTCTAATATAATAACTTCAACTGTGCTGTTTGATTTCTTTACCCTAACTTCATATGTATATATGTTTTTCACGTAGATACAACATATATATACAATATATATATGATGTAAACCCACACGGAAAAAGAAAAATGATTCCAAGGCCTTTCATGTATTCAGAGCTACACCTTGTCAGGGAACGAAGAGAGAAGGCAAGATGCCCATAAATATATACAACTTAATGGAAACCAAAATAATTAGCACATACTTAATAAGAGTTAATGAGAGGCAAAAGGAATTTTAACAAGATGTGAATTTTATACATTCCTGCACTGTTATTGAAATTGTTTTTAAAACAGATAAATGCACATTCTAAAATATTTCTTTCTATTATCTCTCTTGTTTTCGACAAGCGCTTTAGAACTATCCCACTTGATGCTATGATTACATCTATACATATGGTTAAACAAAGCATTAGAATTATTAGCTGTTCTACATGCACATTTATGCTGTTTTACTCTGATATCTAATAATAACTCTTGTGTGCATTTTTATTCTGACCATCATCCCTCAATTAAATCCTCTATTTTCTCTGCTATGTTTTTTAGAGCATTGAGAGTTGTCAGTCCTGAATTTTTAGATTCTGAGTTATGCAATATCATGAATATTGGTACTAAATTGTTATCCTATTTCATTTTTAGGTAACTGTCTTAGTAGGGCTGGTCATACTCAGGTGACAACATGAATCTGAAGGAAATCCTACCATCAGGGGTGTCTAAATTGTGTGTTTTTACATGGGGAATTCAAATATGAGCTGCCTTTTTGGATAGGATAACTCTAACCTACATCATTTTGTATTTCTAAATTGCCAATTTTACCCTTTTGAACCGCTTTATAATATATTAAAAGATATAAGGTAAATCATTTATATTGACAAGGCCAAATCAACTTTACATATATTTATTAATAGGTGAACTGCATGTATATCACTGGATATAATTACAAAGATCATTCTCCTGACATCTTGAACTTTGCCAGATTGCACAAATCCTGCTTTGACTCAGACTTGGACATCAGCTTCCTGCTGGTCTCCTGAGCCCTGATCCCTCCATCCCTCTTTTCCTGTGAGAAGTACTTAGCAGAAGCTCAGTCACCATTTTAACAACCCTCTCAATGCTTTGTGTGGCAAGGCCAGTTGCGCACCTCCATGGGGGTGTTGATGAAGTTTTTCACCTCTGAGGTGCTTAGAGAGCAGGTGAGAGGTGGCTCTGACACACCTTCTGACCAGCTGATCAAGTCACCAATGCTGGAAGCATCACAATTGATGTCAGGTGTCCTTCTGCTCCTAACAGAGGAGTCCCCCAGCTGAGTGTCCGGGTCCCCCTCTCCCCTGATGGCCAGGATTCTCTCCACCCCTTCAATCCTCTCCTTCTGATCCTCAGAGCAGAGTAGTGTTTGGAGGATGACTTCACTGTGGGCATACCAAGCAGATCTTCTCACAGTTGGCATCACAATATCCAGCACCTCCTTTCTCTGGGACTTGAGGCAGTCCAGCTGAAAGAGGATGTGCCTAGGCCCTTCGATCCAGGAGTGCTTGACCTTCACGTTGAACCAACATGGGTAATACACTCCAATGATGAATTCCACAATGAATTGCAGAATCTTCAGGTTCTTTCCTTTAAGTCCGTGCTTTGACACCCAGAGCCTGAGAAGTCTGTTCACTGTGATGAGCCAGCGGCTGTGGTTTACTGGTCCTATCTCTAACAGAGCCAGCCCTGCAGGAAGTACTCCATCCCTGACTGCACAGACAATTTTATAGCCATAGTATTGATCAGTTGAGAGATCTTGAATGACCTTGTCAGGAAGCTTGATCAGTGGAGGGCCAACAGAGATTCAGGTGAAGTTTGGATTGATATCAAAGTCTGTACCAGAATCAAGGAGCTTTCCTATTGGCCCGGATAATTTTTTGTCTGACAGAGTAGGGCCATCAAGGTCAACAATGAGATGGCGCAGGGGAAGTTCAACAGTGTGCAGGTTGCACACCAACCAGACCAGCTTTCTCCCCAGGTGCAGCTCCAGCTTCCGCATTACTCCAGCTTTCACACCAGTGTTGACATTTGTTGTTGCTCAGTTGTACTAAAAATGAACCACCTAATTTTAGCTCAAATCAAAGTTGTTAATTAAATTTTGCTCAATGTATCACTATAATATGCGTAGAAATAGCTTTTTCTAAAATATAACAGAATAATACTCACATGTGAACAGTAACAAAAAAATATCAGTAGGTAATCACTAAATCTATCCCCTCACTGCAAGCTGAGGTGGTAAAATAGCTTCATAAATCATGAGTCACTTCAAATATTTCACAAAATGTTTTAGAATGTTCTGAAACATTACATTCTAGCCTCTGAGAAAGGTGGCTCAGAAAATGGCCTTATGCGTGCCAGAAAACCGTCAAAATATTTCATATACCAACCAAACTGTATGATAATTACAATTAAGTGGAATGGCACACCTTTTTATTTGAGTATTTAAATATTATTATTATTATATGAATTACATTATATGTGTTTATATGAATTAGTTAGAACAATGCTCTATGAGAGATAACGTGAGCAGCCATGATAGAAAACGTGAGAAGACATATTCTGGGGTAACTACAATAGTAAAATAATCAACAATTTAATAATAATCAACTGCAAAATGATGTAGGTTAGGGTTATCAGAATTAAATATTTTCTTCAGAACTGTGTTCTATACACCAAAATATGTCATTTGAACACCCCTCTCCATTGATTTAAAAAAAATGCATAGTATGACCCGTCCTACAGTGTCTTAGGAAAGCCAAGAAGAGGTATTATAATAATGTAACTGTAAAGGGATTTGAGCGTAAAAATATCCTCAGCCTACCTTACCATGTTAATTTTCAATATCTTCCGACTTTACTTAAAGCAATTGGCATCAATGTAGTCTTTAAGTATAATAATACTGTTAAATCATGTCTAATAAAGAATAGCCTGGATAATGTTGTTGGTTGTGTGTATTCGATTGGATGTACACAATGTAATAATGTAACTCAGTATATATAGGCCAAACAGGTAAAATGTTAGATATTAGGGTAAAAACAGCATAAATATGCATGTAGAACAGCTAATAATTCCAATGCTTTGTTCAACCATATGTATAGATGTAATCATAGCATCAAGTGGGATAGTTCTAAAGCGCTTGTTGAAAACAGATATATAATAGAAAGAAATATTCTAGAATGTGCATTTATCCATTTTAAAAACAATAACAGTGCAGGAATGTATAAAATTGACAACATCTTGTTAAAATTCCTTTTGCCTCTCATTAACTCTTGTTAAGTATGTGCTAATTATTTTGGTTTCCACTATGTTGTATATATTTATGGGCATCTTGCCTTCTCTCTTCATTCCCTGACGAGGCGTAGCTCTGAATACAGAAAAGACCTTGGAATCATTTTTCTTTTTCCTTGTGGGTTTGCATCATTCATTCATTTCACATGTTTAATTGTGAAATTCATCCCATATATATATATTATATATATTATATATATATATAATATATATATATACAGGGTGGGCCAAAAGTCTGGATCCATAGGAAAATATTTATTTTAATATATAAATTACAACAAATGGTAAATACTTAAAATGAATATCAACTTTAACTTGTAAATGCGTATCCGGGATACTGTACAGTGGTTCGTACTCCAGTTAAACAACAAATTATAACAAATGCTCAAATTGGCGGCCTCTGACATCGAGACACTTAGGGATGGAATTTATGATTTTTAATAATTCTTCGAATTGACGTTCTCGAGATGCGTGTTTCATTTGATAATCTTCTTGTTGACTTTACTGGACTATTCGTTAAAGTTTCACATACCATTGCAGAGGTATTTTCATCAGTTGCAGTTTTTGGATGACCAGAATGCCGTCGATCATGTACACTTCCTGTTTCTTTGAAACGTTTAAACAACTTGCCAGCAGTCGCATGTGTTACTGGATGCTTATCAGGATGATTTCTATTGAATTCGGTAGCAACTTCTCTGTGTGTAGCACCCTGTCTTGCGTACATGAGCACAAGTTCTACCCGGGCTTCTGTTGTTAGATTCGAAGCCATTTCTGGGCTGAAATAAAAAAAGTATTTGAGTATTTATACTGGAGTACGAACTACTGTACAGTATCACGGATATGCATTTACGAGTTAAAGTTGATATTCATTTTAAGTATTTACCATTTGTTGTAATTTATGTATTAAAATAAATATTTTCCTATGGATCCAGACTTTCGGCCCACCCTATATATATATATATATATATATATATATATATATATATATATATATATATATACAGGGTGGGCCGTAAGTTTCCATACATAGGAAAATTTAAATACGTGCGTCGGTATTTGGATCAGCAGTTTCCAGATGCTTGGATTGGTCGGCGTGGTCCTGTGGAGTGGCCTCCTAGATCCCCAGATCTCACCCCCCTTGATTTCTATCTTTGGGGGCACTTGAAGGCCATGGTGTATCAGGAAAAGATACGAGACATAAATCATCTAAAGGAACGTATCACCAACGCCATTACAAGCATAACGTCAACTGTGCTAATGCGTGTTCATCAACAGTGGGGAACACGTATTGAAATGTGTTTTCAAAACAATGGCAACCATGTAGAGCATATTATATAAATAAAAATGGTTGTCCATAAAAAAATGTTTATTTTTCCTATGTATGGAAACTTACGGCCCCCTGTATATATATATATATATATATATATATATATATATATATATATATATATATATTATATATATATATATCCTCACAGAAGAGTTAAAGAATTGTGTCTGAAAAACTTTGTCACTTTCACAAAATGCTGGGTTAGAGATTATGAATTGTCAAATCAGAGACAATGTTTCATTTCTTTCAAAGGTTGAACAGTCAGAGGATGGAAGACATGTTTACACCTTAAATCTGATACTAATTGACTATCCACATGTTAACTATCTTCACAACTATGATGTCACATCAACTATCTGCAAAACTATGATGTCACACATCAACTATCTGCACAACTATGATGTCACACATCAACTATCCACACAACTATGATGTCACACATCAACTATCCACACAACTATGATGTCACACATCAACTATCTGCACAAAATTGGCCATATGACATCAGTCATGTACTAGTAATTTTTCTATAATTATTTTGTTGTTTTTATTTATGTACTACTGTATATTGTACAGCTCATCCTGCTATAACATGCCATGTTACAACATGCATAATTTTTTGACATGATAACCTGTTATTAAGTGCAAAAGAGTCAGAGTTACACGCTATTTGAAAATTTAAAAATATGAAAAATTTTCAAAATGAAATAAAATATGAGTGTAACTGATGCTTTACTTAGCAAATGCTGTTCCCACGTTATTGTACTGTACTGCAGTTGTCATAGTGCATTTGTTCTACCAGCTGCATACACTCTGAGCATCGGTTCAGTTTGTTGTTGCCTTTGAATCGACATGCATCTACCAAATATTTCTCTCGTATTTTATGTGCATCTACAGTATCAAATATTTCTTTCATATCTTACTGCCCTTATATAAAAACAATGGGTGCAAAAAGAAAAAGTGATAGTGCTGACAATGGTGTTTCAAAGAAAAGGAAAGCACTAACCATTGATGTTAAAATGGAAGTTTTAAAAAAATTCGGAGGTCTAAAAGTGATGCAAATTGCACATGCTCTGCATTTATCTGAATCTACTGTGTGCACTATTAAACAAAATGAAAATAAAATAAAAGACTGTGCTAAATTTGTTTGCTCTATTACTGCAACAAAAATTATACAGCCACGTGATACATTGATGCATAACATGGAAAGACTTTTGCATTTGTGGATTTCTGACCAAAGGCAGAAGGGTGCAGAGTTTAGCACTGCTATGATCCAAACAAAAGCCTTATTGTTGCATGATGAGTGCAAATTAAAATATGGATTGACTTCAGCCCCATTGTTTAGTGCTAACTGAGGTTGTTCCAAGGATCTAAGGAAAGGTTTGAACTTAAAAATGTACATTTACATGGAGAAGCTGCTAGTGCAGATACGGAGGCAGCCTCAAATTACCTCTCAGGATTTGAAAATATTATTGATGAGGGTGGTTACTCTTCCGAACAAGTCTTTAATGTGGATGAAATTGGCCTCTTTTGGAAAAAAATTCCATCGCAGACTCACATCATCAGAGGTGAAAAAAGTGCTTCTGGGTTCAAAGCACATATGGTAAAGACCATTTAAAACTGTTGCTCGGTGGCAATGCTAATGGCAATGTGAAATTGAAACCTTTACTGCTGTATCGATCAGACAACCACAGGGCTTTCAAAAAACATTGCTAAAGGTACTTTACCTGTAGTGTGGTGCAGCAACAAAAAGGCTTGGGTAACAAGAGACATTTTTTCTGATTGGGTTAACACTTGTTTTGTGCCATGCATTGAGAAATATAACCAAGAAAATAATCTCAATAATAAAGCTCTGCTCATTTTGGACAATGCCCCTGGCCATCCTGTTAATCTCAATGAGTTGCATCCTCATATTAAAGTAATTTTTTTGCCACCCAATACAACTTCAATTCTGCAGCCAATGAACCAAGGAGTCATTGCTACATTTAAGGCTTACTATTTAAGCAAATCAAGGGAGCAACTTCTTAATGCAACCTCGGGAGATGAGGGAAATGTTCAGTCATATTGGAAAGATTTCAACATAAAAAAAGCTGTTGATAACATCAATTACGTTTGGAAGGCAGTGACACAATCAGCAATGAATGGAGTTTGGAGAAAGCTGTGGCCCAAATGCATCATCAAATTTGAAGGATTTGAAAATAATGTGTCACAAATAACTGAAGAAATTGTACAGTTGGCCCAGGAAGCTGGCTTCAATGAAGTTGCGACTGATGACACCAATGAACTTTTGGATAGCCATGTGCAAGAACTAACAAATGAAGAATTGATGCAAATTGAACAAGACCATGCAGCTGTAGGTCTGTTCAAAAATCAACTTTTTCTTATTTTCATAGGTTTCTGTACATTTTCCCATGCTTTTTGACCTGAAAAAGCCGAAAATCACAACTATTTTGACCTAGGATGTTGGGAAGCATTGCCGCATGGAGCTTTAAATTTTCTGCCTTGAAATCGGCCAAAGCGCCAATTCCGGGTTCCCTTGAATTATGTTTTGCACTTTAACTTTTGATCTAAACAAGATAGAGCAACAAATTAGGTATCAAATGAAAGAGCATAAAATTAATAAATAATAATAATAATAATAATAATAAATAAATAATAATTAATAATAATAATAATTATCTATCATTTTTCAGGAAACAACAGAAACTCAATCAGAATTTAGAAAACCATCTACAAGTTACAACTTCACAATGGCATTAAGCAAGGAGCTGAGGGAGCTCCGTGGGCGCACAGTTGATATCTCAGAACCTCCACGTACTGTCCACAGGCAGGTGTCAACTGGGCCATCTACCAGATCTCTCACTGAAACTTTCCTGGTTGGATACCCTTCAGCTTTTATCAGTGGTTCCCAGCTTCCCACCAACAGACAGGCGTTCCAGTATTTCCTTAATCTTCAGAATTTACCGGAAAATGCAGGGAGGCCCATGGTTCAAGACCTTGCATATGAAACAGTTGAATCTATCATCCCATTCTGGCAGATGGCTAGGATCAAGACAATGACCAAGTACAATGCAATGAAGCTCTTCATGAAACTACATGAGAAACATCGTGCTCTGGTGAAAAGCAAAGGAAGAGCAAGTAACCCTGGAGGAAAAAGAGGAGCATTTGTGCTGGAATTAGACAGCCTGTTCGATATAGGAGCTCCAGATGCAATCCAGGAAATACAGAACAACAGACTGTTATCCAGAGAGAAGAAAGATGAGGATATCAGGTTCTACGAAGACCAAAAGACTGAGAGGAAAGGTCATATGTCTGGTCATGACAAGATTTTTGAGACAAGATCCCTGCAGCAAGCAGCGAGGAATGAAAGACTGCAGCATAGACAAGAACAAGGTAAAACTAATTACTTTGAATGTTACAAAAAGTTTTAAGTTTTACTCCATTGCGATATTTAGCATGTACTTAACAATTACTGTCTTAACATGTTGTACTATTTTACAGCTGCAGCAGAACAAGAGGCAGTTGTTCATGTGGATGACATTACCTGGGGTGACTCAACTGACAACGACGCTAACACAGAGGACATGGATTACCATCAGCCTCGTCCTGGATGTTCTCACCATCAAGACACTGTGACTAGTGTGACTTTGACGTTTCCAAGGAAGGTCATGGAATGTGATGTCATCTGCAATACAGCTGATCGTCTTGGTTTATCAGACAATCAAGTTACTGCCATGGTTTCTGCCACCTTGAAAGCTGGAGGGGCTGATCTGGATAACTTCGTCATCTCAACCTCAACAACACGTCGCAACAGAATGCTGTCCAGGTATAATATCAGCCAGAGTCACATGTCCAAGTTTTGTGAAAAAACCCCACAGTACGCTGCCTTACACTGGGATGGAAAGTTGCTCAAAGATGTCTTGGGCAGTGAACCTGGAAGTACCTCAGAGACTTTAGCTGTGCTAGTGTCTGGTCCACCTTCATACACTGAAGGAAAGTTATTGGGAGTACCTGTCATCAACAATTCTTCTGGCACAGCTCAGGCTGAGGCTTCAATGGATTTACTGGAAACATGGGAACTTACGGATAATGTTACTGCCCTTGTTTTTGACACTACATCCAGTAACAGTGGAGTTCACAGAGGAGCTGCCAAACTGCTAGAGAAAATGCTGAACAAAAAGGTGTTTTATCTGGCCTGTTGACATCACATCCTGGAAATCCTAGTAGGAGCAGTTTGGGAGAAGCTGTTTGGGAAGGTGAAGGGGCCAGATAATCCCTGGTTTGAGCATCTGAAGGATGTTTGGACGGACTTGTCCAAGAAAAACCCAAAGATGCTGGCTATCAACAGCAAATGGCTGAAGGAAAAGAAGAAGAACAGTGAAGAAATACTCCAAGACATTCTAACAGCAGAAAGGCTTCCAAGAGCCGACTACAGGGAAATGGCTGAACTGACAGTCATTGTTCTTGGAGGAATGCCTCCTCGAGGTATTCACTGGAGTCGACCAGGCGCCATTCATCAGGCCAGATGGATGGCCAGAAACCTGTACTCCATGAATGCTAAAGATGTTTGCAGATCAACTTGAGTACGACGAAGACACTGTATCAAAGCTGGAAAGACTCAACACCTTCCTTGCGCTGTTCTACACTCCTGTATGGATGATGTCAATGTCTGCTGCAGATGCTCCCGTGAATGATCTAAGTCTAATCCAGGACATGTTGAAGTACAAGAAAACTGACCCAGAGCTTGCTGATGCAGTACTTAATAAGATGGAAAACCACAAATGGTACCTGACGCAGGAAGTCGTGCCATTTGCCCTATTCAGCAGTAGATTGAGTGACACATTGAAGCATGACATTGCTGCCCTGTTCAGCAGTAGATTGAGTGACACATTGAAGCATGACATTGCTGCCCAGTTACATGCCACTGAGAAGCCAGACAGCTTCAGAACAGGAAAGCCTCTATTCCAGAGTGTCACAGCTAAGACCACCCTGGTTGATCTCATTGGCCCAGAATCACATTTCCTGCTGAACACACTGAACATTGGATCCGAGTGGCTTCTGGAACCTGTCATGTCTTGGCCACAGAATGAGGACTACAGAAAAGCGTTGGACTATGTTAAGAATCTGAAAGCGGTTAATGACATTGCTGAACGTGATGTCAAGATGATGAGCAACTTTGCAAATGTCATAACAACAGATGCCAAACAAAGGGACTATCTCCTTCAAGCTGTGGAGTTCAACAGACGCCGCTTTGACAGCTTCAAGAAACAAACTCTCAACAACTGACTGTGTAAATGTCATTATGAAATTAATCATCATGTAATGCTTTCACTTCTTGATCGATTAGACTTGTGACAAAATGTTAATCTCAAATTTGTGTCATGAATAAGGTGCCTTGTCTGCCTTGAGTGTGAGAAAATGAATTTTGTGATATTTCTGAAATCTTTGTATGTATCAATGTGCCATTTCTTGTTCCAAGACTATCATAATTGTATAAGTTAGAAAGAGGATTAAAAACACTTTAATTTGGTGCCTATTTTGTTGCTCTATCTTGTTTAGATAAAAAGTTATAGTGCAAAACATGATTCAAGGGACCCCGGAACTGGTGCTTTTGGCCAATTTCAAGGCAGAAAACTTAAAGTTCCATGCGGCAATGCTTCCCAACAACCTAGGTCAAAATGGTTGTGATTTTCGGCCTTTTCAGGTCAAAAAGCATGGGAAAAAGTACAGAAACCTATGAAAATAAGAAAAAGTTGATTTTTGAACAGGGCTAATGCAGCTGATGACACAGAGAGCGAGCCAGAAGAAGATCCACCAAAATTAATGACTGTTAAAGAATTATCAGAATGTTTTCAAACCGCTAATCACCTTACCAAATTAATTTCTGACATGGATCCCAATATGGAACAAAGCAGTAAGTTTGGAAGAAAATTGGATGACCTTATGAGCTGTTACAAACAAATTTTTCAAGAAAAAAGAAATGGGCAAAGCAAAAAACTTTGACCTCCTATTTTAAAAAGACTGAAGCAGTTACCCCTATCGAAGAAGCAGCCCCGACTGAGAAAGAAGCCCCTGATTGAAAAAGCAGCCCTGATCGAAATTGGCAATGATATGGAATAAATTTTTTTTTATCATGCATTTTTTCTGGATTAAAACCTTTGTTAAATAAATTGCATCTTTTAAATTTCTTTATTTCACCATTACAAAGTAATATTGGTAAAAAATGTTCAAAAAGGAGGTTAATAATTAAAAATAATTTTTATGGAACCGATCTCCAACTTATAACATTGTTTCTATGGGAAAACAAGCATGCTATAATACGCATTTCTACAACACACCATTTTCCCAGAATGCATCTTGCGCATTGTAGCAGGATGAGCTGTACTTCATACTGTACATTTTGTATCTAAGTGAACATCAAGTATCTGTATTTTTCAACTATCCACATACCTCTAGGAACAGACATGTGTGGATAGTAGAGAGTATACTGTGTGTGTGTGTGTGTGTGTGTGTGTGTGTGTTATAATAAAATACTGGTACATGGCCCTAATACATGTATGTTTACCTGGTACATAGTAATGTCCATTGGTGGCTGTGGAAAAGGATGCAAGAATAAGTATTCAAATATATTTAAAAATACCACAGAAAACAATAACTATATCAGAATGACATCAATGTCCCCTTCTGTATTTGTGATCTTAACATTTACTGCAACAATCCAATTCCTGCTCATGACACAATGTCTTGGGATGATACCTATATGAAGTTTCATCATTTATGATGAGTGGTTCACAAGTTATGGTGTGTACCTCCATTGACATTTGACCTCCAATTTGTGACCTTGACCTTTCATGCAGGGACTTGAGTCTTGCTCAAAACAAAGTCTTATGATTATCCACAAGGAAAAAAAAAGTTTATCTTTGCTTAGGCCCAATTTGTTATTCTGATGAAGGTCAAGCTCATTGCCCTGCCTTAGCCTTAGGTCTATAGCTTAATGTGGAATCCAAACCACAACCCACCAAGGAAGTCAGAAATTACAAAGTCTTCACCTGGACTCAATCTCACAACCTCCTAATCAGCAGCCCAGAATCTTAACCACTAGTATACACATGTATTTACCAACCAATGGAATGCTGAACAGCTAGGCGAGCTGTGCACTGCCTGCCCTTGTGGCAATCAAACCCTAGGCCAGGGCTGATGACTTTGTAGCCACTAATGCCAATCACTACACCACCAAGGTGGTATGTACAATTTAGGGCAGGTTGATATTTCGTATTGAAAAGTGACACATTGTGGGGGTTTTGTATGGGTCACAGTAGTCACCCAGTAAAATATTTCACGTATCCTAAGCAGGGTTGTGGAGTCGGAGTCGGAGTCGTGGAGTCGCACGTTTCAGGGCGGAGTCGGAGTCGGAGTCGGTAAAAAACTTCCAACTCCGACTCCAATTTGTGTGTCCTGTGTCACCCTTAATTTCTAAATCCTAAATACTAACATTTAGGTTATTTAGTTTTTTTGGTCAATAAACCTTATTCATTGATAGCCCCTAGATTAAGTTTTTTTAATATTTTTTTTTACATTTTCAGAATATACAATTAATTTATTTAAATATAAAATATAAAATATAAAATTTCACACTTAGTGTGGTGGTGATGAAATATCTTATTATTATGATAATTATAGAGTGAAACACTAGAGGAGTCGGAGTCATATATTTAAAATGTGAGGAGTCGGAGTCGGATTTTTAGATTTTTTACAATGTGTGGAGTCGGAGTCGAATTTTTACAATGTGTGAGTCGGAGTCGGAGTCGGAAAATTTTGGACCGACTCTACAACCCTGATCCTAAGTCTCCTACCCCTGGCACAAATTTTTGGTTTTTAGTTTCAATTTGCCAAAATGTACATTTTTCAGTAAAAACTCAGATAAAAATTGTTTCAGCTGTGTTAAACTCATGTTTCTTATTTTTTTATTCAAACTTAAAGAAAATGACATTTTTACGTGTTTTTGAGTATATACTATATATTAAGATAAAAAATAAGGAACAAATTAATGAATTACATAACATTTTTGAGAAATTAAACAACAGAACTTGTCTTCTACAAGAAAAAGAAAAAAACATTACTTAATGAAGTGCTAAATGCAAAACCACTTTTTTACGTGGAGGTTGAAATGTGACAATAAAACCAACACTAATAGACAGAGTTTATTTCCACAACAGTTTTGATGCCCACGGGCATCCTCTTTGGGTAGATACAGAAAAACGAATGGACAAAAGTGAGTAAGGAAACAATCCAGGAGGTAAAGAACATTGGTGCATTGTACATGTTGGCAAGGGTGTTGTGGTTAGTTGTTGCTGCTGCCATGAATTGTGTTCCCCTCATGTCTAAATGTTCCTTAACTTTCAGTATTTTTGTTTCTGTGCAAGTGTTCTACTGGTGTTGTTTGAGTACATTCTGTAATGATATGAAGTGCATTGTTTTGTATTGTCTGTAAGGTGTTTATGTGTATGTTTGAGATAATGGGTGCCCAGCATGGGCTAGCATAGTCCATAACTGAGTAAATATATTGTTTGTATACGAGTGATGTTTCCTGCTGGTGTCCAAAGTTTGTGCCTGTTAGTACCCTTAGTGTGTTAAGTCTTGATACATGTGTTTTTAATGTCCTGAATGTAGTTTGCAAAAGATAATGATGTGTTGTATGTGACCCCATGTATTTTGGTCCTGTGAGTGTGTGGAATGTTGGTGTTCTTTAGTGTAATATGTGGAGTAATCTGGTGTTCTTTTGTGTTGCTTGTTAGCAAGGTGATGGTTGATTTTGTGGGTGCTACTTTGAGTCTATTGTGTGTGAGCCAGTCTTGTATACTGTTTATGTATGTTTGTAGGTTATTTGTAATGGTGTTGATGTTGTTGTGGGTGGATGTTAGTGTGATGTCATCTGCATATGATGATAAGGTAAGCTTGTTATCTATGGGTGTTGGAATGTCATGCATGTATAAGCTGAACAGTGTTGGTGAGAGAACAGAACCTTGAGGGACCCCATTCAGAAAAAGCTTCTTTTTGGATGACTTGCCATTAAATGTGACATGTGAGTATCTTCCTGAAAGATAGTTGCTCAGCCATCTTTTAGTGTTATTGTGCATGTTTGTGTTGAGTATTTTGTTTATGAGAGGGAAGCGTGGGATAGCATAAAATGCTTTATTAATGTCTATTGTTGCTAATAGTGTATGTTGAGCTGGTCATCTGGAGTTGATGCCATCCATGATGTGCTGGGTGAGGTTAGTGAGTAATGTCATGGTTGAGTGGTGAGGTCTGAATCCATGTTGAGTAGGTGATAGTGGTATGTGTGGGTTGGTGATTTGTAAGATTAGTCTTTGTTACTTTGGAAGGTGTGCATTTGTTGGTGTCATAGCTGCTGGAAACTCGGAAGGATGTCCAAAGGCTGCATTTGATGACTTTTTTTCTTGTTGTCATGATTAATTTGACTTAATAACCAATAATTTAACTTAAAAACCAATAGTTTGAATCAATAACCAATAATAATTTCACCTAATGAATAATCTGAAACAAAAATAAAATTATATAATTTTTTGCAAAAAGTACTAAGAAAATTAGGGTTGCCAGACTTTTTTGCACATTTGTGAAATTTAGCCACAAAGTGGCCAATCTGGCAACCCTGCATAAAACAAAAAAAGTATCCACAAATAAAGATACCCATTTGATTTAAATAAGGGCAAATAAGGTCTTCTAACTTATTTTTAACATATCTTAATTGATGTTCAGAATAGGTTCAAAGCTTATTGTGAAATCTCAGCTAGAAGAGTGGGGAAAAAGGGGGGACTATGTGAGAGGGGTACAGGGGGTCGCACATGCTCAACTTTTGATATGTTATTTGTTAGCCCAAATGAAAACCCTCACATAGTGTCACTTTTAAAAAAAGCCAAAAAAACTTGTTTTGACCCACCCTAAATTGTACATGTTAAGTTTCATCAATTTATATCATTAAAAAATTATGGCATGGACTTCCATTTGACCTTTGACCTCTACTTATGACCTTGACCTTTCATGCTCAAGTCTTGCTCAAGACACAGCATCTTATGATCATCCATATGTGAAGTTTCATCAATTTATGTTGAATGATTCAAAAGTTACAGCCTGGATACCAAAAAGTTCCATTTGACTTTTGATCTTCAATACAGGAATCTGATTCTTACCATGACACTTTATCCATGTGTGTGTGTGTTAAATTTCATCAATATATGTTCAATGGTTTAAAAGTTATAAGCCCAGACAAAAAAGCATGATGGATGGACAAGTGCAATCCAGAATTGCTCTTCTAAATTTATTTGGTCAAGGACATAATAAAAGTTTGAAAATTATGAAAAGCTGATGTAGAGGTGAAAAGGTGAAAATCAAGAGCAAAATCAAAGGATCAGAATCCATAAATGAAGACCAGGCTTAAATAAAGTACAGTACTAACAAGACTCTTGGAAGAGAACTAAGCAAAAATGTCAAAAAATATTATTCAATTTTAGAATGACAATTGCAAACCTTACCTATACTTGGTCCATAGGCAATATTGGTAGTGATCTGGTTAATCCCAGAGACTGTGGTAGTGTGAGGTAAGGTTCGAAGTGGTTTCTCGAGATCAGGGGCAGATTTACTCCACTGCTTGTGAGTAGGGGGTTGGTGAGGGATAATTTGACCCCTCTCCCGCTGGTGGGAAGTGCTTGGGCCCCAGGTCTTACCCTTGACCCCATCTGAAGGCACTTCAGGTAAAAGGTACAAGGAATAAATAAACAGATTGCTGATTGGAAATTCTAGTTAAATTTTTCACACAAATAAAAATATTATTAAAATATTTCACTTATACATAATTAGTATTATTAACAGTAACACATGTAATTATGCTAATTAATAAAAAAGTTAATGGACTACCTATGTTAGTAAAGTTAATGATAACTTATATTTCACCAATATAAGCCTATATACACATGTCCTATCATTTGGCCTATAGCCTACTAATATTTTTAATATCTTACCTATTTGTAATAATAATTTTTAACAAGCCTACACACACACTAGGCCTACTGCAAATTAAATTTTGGGAACACTACACAACTTCATTTAAAACTGTAATGAAAAATAAAAAATGAAATAAAAAAATTAAATAAAGTAAATTTTGTACCTTAACAATAAGCCAGCAAAAAAGTAATAAGCCTATTAACCTATCTGATAATTAAAAATATGAGATGTAAATAAAAAAGGACTGATATTGGACAACAGACCTATCTTGCTCATGAGGGCAATGCAATAAGGTAGATCTTTAAAAAGATGTCTGAATGTACATACTGAAAGTTTCATAGTATAATGTAAATATTTTGGTTTCTGAGCCATTCACATCTCTGACACTGCTACTTGTACTCTTATATTAATAGGCCTATAGAATTACAATGGTTCTTAAGCTAAAATTTTGTATTAAATTTAGCCTGCCATGTGCAAATTATATTTTAATGAAAAATCAACCACCAATAATAATAATAATAATAATAATAATAATAATAATAATAATAATAATAAAACTTATATTCTGCAGTTAATTTGTAGTGAAACATGCTTTCATTTTGAGTATGGTTAAGCAAGCTACAAGTTCACAGGTCTGTATTTCTATAGCACCTACACAAATAATGAGCATAGCCTCATGCCAAAAAAACACAGTAGTAGCAAAGACTAAGTATAACAAGACCTGAAACTCCACCCCTTTTACCATCTAGTATTTAACAGGAAAACTAAATTACCTATAAAAAATATCATCAATTTAAATTCTTTTAATATTTATCACTATATAGTTTAATGTTTAGTAAAATGTAGAAAGAACTAGTTAATAAATTAATCATACAGGTTTATTTTTTTTGAAGATAATTGTAATAATAATCAGTTGTTTTTAATAAATTTGCAAATCATGCAATTATGTTTTTGTGCAAAGTCTAGTTCTCCATCCATATATTTGGTGGTGAGTAACCTAATATTCATTTAGTGGGATCATGTGCTAAGTAATTAAAAACATTATTGGTTCCAGGTTTTGTTACATATAGTCTTTGTTAGTAGCTTTGACCCGTTCTCAGCTTATGGAAGCACAGAGGAAGGATTAATATGAAAATCTGAGGTTATACAGGGTTTATAGTTGTTTGTATAGTTACATGCATGTAAAAGACATCTAATCAAATTCACAATGCAAATACAAACTGGGATTAACATGCAAGTTTTAGTTACTAAAGTGTAAACATTGTATATTAGTCATAGTTAAAGAAACTGGAATTATTTTGGACTATTCAGTAAGCTCCAATGATTTAAAAATAGCAGCAGCTTCTCCTCGATGAAGTAAGCTAATTATAGAAGAATAATAGCTCCTTCTCTTAGTGATGTAGGACAATAATAGAACTATATAATAATAATAATAATCCAAAATAATTCAACCATCATCAAATTGTACCCTTTACTGGTTTTACCATATTATTCCTAACTTTCGTAATATACAATGATTCATTATTTGAGGCTGGAGGGACTATGTGGAGGTGTGGGTTCACTGATAGCCTACAGAACATCAAATAAACCTTGCAGGTTGAGTAACTACGGTACAGCTTCAAACAGTGTGATAATAATAATTTTCATATATTATGACTTACTTCCATATTCTAAAATGTTACAGAGAATGCTAGGATGACAACTCATAAAAGCTAAGGGACATACTAAAAAAAAAAAAAAAAAAAAATAGTTAGTTCATGTCGATATTGGAAGATTAGGTTTATTAATAATTCATCCCTTAATTAATCCCAGGCGACTTAACTTCATAGGTAAGTAACAAGTACACAATACAATATATTGGGTTAGTGAAATAAAATAAGGTGAGATAGGACATTCTAAAGATTAGAGAGACCCAATTTTTTACGCTGTGGAACCTTTTGTTGTTTCTCTGTCTATGATTTAAATGTAGGTTCTATGTTATAAGGAGGCCTAGGCTAGCAAAGTTTATTGACATCAATTTTAGTCAGTCCTCACTCTCATCACAACATGCAAAGTTTATTTTTTAAGCCAGCAAGAGTTTAACAATTCACTTAAAAACACATTAGTGAAAAATGTAAACAAAATTTTTATATTTTTTTTGTCAGAACATTAACTCTCGTTTTTATTTGCTTGTGAATACCTGACTGGCTTTCCTCAACTACAGTCTATGCAAATTTATAGGAGCATTGATGGACTAGAGAGAGAAACAGACTGGATTTATCAACACCATATTATAAATATTCTCTTATTGCTCAATTCAGAAGACCCCAAACTGAATAGGTAACATTCTGGATAGACCCCTCACCTTTCAACAACAAAAATGTTCTCCAAATATTAACTAGTTATTGGATTTGAGTCATGCCCACAAATTCAGTTAAGAAAGTCCAACTCACCCTACAGTGAAACACAAATATGAGACAGCTTATAAAGTTCCCAAAATAGAGCCATCTTTTTGTATGAAGTTAAAACACAACAAAAAATTAAATGCGAGTGTAATACAGTTAATACATTTAATGGCAGTAGGTAGTCCCCCCAAAAAATACTAATTAGTATGTATGCAAGTAGATGTTTTTGTAAAAACATATGAACCATACATTTCAAATATATAGACTCTCTCTTAATTAAACTTAGACATACAGACTACAGCAGTCTTAACTTTTTCCAGCTTTTACTATATTTCAGACCAAAAATATGGATAAGTACATGACTAATAAAAAAACTGCTAAATGTTATAAAAACAAAAAATATCAACCACTTGTGTAAATATTATACAAGATTTCATATTAATTAATGTTTTGGCCAAGGCCACAGAGCAGCGTTTCTTAACCTCTTTGGTGCTAGCAACCCCCATTGGGAAAACAAAAAAAAAAAATTCCAACCCCACTTCCCTAAATGATGATTCAGCATACCTGAACTGCAAAAACAGCTCCCATACTATTTCCCATGTGATGATGGAAAGTTCCTTAGAAGTGGATATTTAATCCATTCAGTGAAAGGGTGGTAGAGTCTGCCAATCTTGCAGGAAACCTATACAATACATGGTTTAAATTTTCATGTGACAAGACCCTGCAGTTGTCATTCCCATCAGAATACCTGTGTACATTTTGGATAGCATGGAAAAGTATTTAGAGGTGGTGTCTAAATCACTGAAAGTTTTAATTCCATTTGCAACCTCATACTTATGCAAATTGGGCTTCTCATCAATGGTTGTAATTAAAACAAAAATTTATTGTCTATGTATTACTTTGTGTGTAGTCTATTCAGCTGAATATAAGAAGATTAACAAATATAAAACAGTAATAAGTATCTCATTGAAAGACAGACTAACAGTTTCATATGGAGATAATGACTAACAAAAAAATAATTTCAACTGTAAAAGTTTAACATTACAAGAGTTTCTCACTTGAAAAAAAAAAAAAAAATCAAGTAATTTGTCAGATTTTAGATTTTTCTGTAATTTTTTCTGGAAATATAAATTTCAGTTTTCCATATATATACAGGGTGATTAAGCAAAGAGTACATTAAATTGGAGGATGAAATCCTTGGATAATTCTAAACCAAAATGTCTCTATGGTAAAATGAAAGATTCTGCAGTTTCTATGTAACAATACATTTAAGATGTTGTATTAATGAGAATGAATATGAAGTGAAACCCTGTAGGTTTTTGTAATCATTTATTCACAGATCTCTACAGTGTGACCCCTCTTTGTTACAACCTAAAGGAAATGTTCAAAGTTGCCCCCTTCTGCCTCAATGCAGGCCTGTACACGTTGTACCATTGAATGTCTGACGCGTTCCAGAAGAGAACATTTTGCCTAAGCATCAAGGGAATATCTGGATACTGTTTATCCCAACAGGTGGATAGGGTATGGTGGCCCCGTTCCCTCGCTAACCACCTCCCCAGATGTTAACCCTTTGGATTTCTACCTGTGGGGCCATTTAAAGACGTTGGTATATGATACAGAGGTTTAAACAAGAGAGGAATTATGGCAAATTAAACATAGTCGAGGCATTCTGGAATGTGTCAGACATTCAATGGTACGAGATGTACAGGCCTGCATTGAGGCAGAAGGGGGCAACTTTGAACATTTCCTTTAGGTTGTAACAAAGAGGGGTTACACAGTAGAGATCTGTGAATAAATGATTACAAAAACCTACAGGGGTTTCACTTCATATTCACTCTCATTAATACATCTTAAATGTATTGTAACCTGGAAACTATGCAGAATCTGACATTTTACCATAGACACATTGTGGTTTAGAATTATCCAAGGATTTCATCCTCTAATTTAATGTACTCTTTGCTGAATCACCCTGTATATATATATATATATATATATATATATATATATATATATATACTCCCCGAGTTACGACCACCCGACTTACGACGACGACTGTCATATTAAATAAATAAAATAAAAATAATAATAGACGAAAAATTTGAATTCCGATCAGTTGGTCGTATGCCATACGACAAGTGTAAAGGAATTTTTTTTTTTTAATCATTTTTTTTTATATTTTTTTATTTATTTTATTTTTATTTACAGTATTATTTACTACTATTATTTACTATTTATTTACTATTATTTGTATAATTTGTGTGTTTTGTTATTTTACTTTGAACTACATATATGTTAACGCACATCATACCATTGTGGTTTATTTTCGACTTATGACAGGTTGTCGGAACGTAACCCATCGTAAGTCAGGGAGTACCTGTATGTGTGTGTTGTATGTATGTATATATATATATATATATATATATATATATATATATATATATATATATATACAGGGTGGGCGGAAAGTAGCTCCCTATTTTGGATTGGTAAAAAAATACGTATATTATCCATTTATTTCAAAGAAATAATATGAAAAGGTAGGCATACATGGTAGGTTTTCTCTAAAATTCAATGTGGGCTCCAACTCTTTCCACCAGCTTCTGGAGCGCCCAGGAATGGCGTCCACTGACTTAGCAGGAACTCCGGCGGGATGGAGGACATGACTTCCCGAATTCGATCCTCCAGTTCTTCCAATGTCCTCAGTTTGGTGCGGTAGACTTCTTCCTTTACCCACCCCCAAAGAAAGAAGTCGCCGGTTACCGCTGAAAAACGGCAGAATCGGTTCAGTGTAACGGTGTGGTGTGGTATGACCTCAGATCAGGTTGTGGGCCCGTTCCTTCTGCGCACACCATGAATGCTGAGCGGTACCTTGCTATGTTGCGAAACGAGGTCTGGCCGGTTGTCAGCACATGGGAGAACATCGACGATCTGATATTTATGCAAGATGGCGCCCTCCGCACTTCGCTCTTGTTGTCCGTGAGTGGCTGGATGCCCACTTCCCTGGGCGTTGGATGGGTCGTCGTGGTCCACATCAATGGCCAGCCAGGAGCCCCGACTTGACACATGCGACTTCTTTCTTTGGGGGTGGGTAAAGGAGAAGTCTACCGCACCAAACCGAGGACATTGGAAGAACTGGAGGACCGAATTCGGGAAGTCATGTCCTCCATCCCGCCGGAGTTCCTGCTAAAGTCAGTGGACGCCATTCCTGGGCGGCTCCAGAGCTGGTGGAAAGAGTTGGAGCCCACATTGAATTTTAGAGAAAACCTACCATGTATGCCTACCTTTTCATATTATTTCTCTGAAATAAATGGATAATATACATATTTTTTTACCAATCCAAAATAGGGAGCTACTTTCCGCCCACCCTGTATATATACATACATATATATATATATATATATATATATATATATATTATATATATATATATATATATATACACACAGGGGTTAGACAAAATAATATGAACACCTTGATAAATGGCAGTTTTTATTCTTAATGTGGAGTTGGTCCTCCTTTAGCGGCAATAACAGCTGCAATGCGTCGGGAATTGATTCATACAGCTTTTGGACAGTGGCTAGAGGAATCCTGACCATTCTTCGAGCAAACCCTGCTCCAGTTCCTCCAAAGACGCCGGCTGTGGGAATCGGCTTCTGACCTGCTGCTCCAACTGACACCACAGATGCTCGATAATGTTAAGATCCGGGGATTGTGGAGGCCAATCCAAGCGTTCTACTTCACTAACATGCTCTTCAAACCAGTTTTTAACGACCCCAGCGGTGTGGATTGGTGCATTATCATCCTGGAAGACGCGCCGCCATTGGGAAACAGCGTTTGGACCATGGGATGGACCTGGTCAGCCAATATTGACAGATAGACCTGGGCGTTAACCCTACCATGCAGTACTACAGCTGGGCCAAGAGTATTCCACGATATTGCTGCCCAAACCATCACAGATCCGCCTCCACTCGGGTTGGGGTCAGGCAGTCGGGGTCATAAGCATCTTTAGGCTGTCTCCAGACGTAAACTCGACCGGAACATGGAAATAGCGTAAAGGAGGATTCGTCGGAGTAGACTACATTCTTCCACCGGTCCATTGACCAATTCTTATGGTCATTACGCCATTTTCTGCGCCGCTCAATGTTGATGTGCGAAAGGAAGGGTTTGGCAGTTGCAGCCCTCCCATGGTATTGAGCTCCATGGAGCTCGCGACGTACAGTTCTGGTCGATACCGGGCTTGCAAGATGCTGGTTAAGCTCTGCAGTCACTTTTGGAGCTGTGGTCTTATGGTTCTTTGTCACAATGCGCTTTAGCACCCGGCGGTCTCGATCACACAGCTTCTTCTTGCGTCCACTATTGCATTTGTCGGTGCATGTCTTTCCATGGTTTTGGTATGCAGACATGACCATAGAGACAGTTCCTCTGGATACATTGAACATCTGAGCGGTTTTCATCACCGATGCACCAGCCATCCGCGCTCCGACAATTTGCCCTCTTTGGAAGTCTGACAGGTCTTTCAATACTGCTAATTCATAATTCACTCAGATCTGTAAAAACAACGTGAGGGTTATAACATGACGTATACACACTCTGTTGCGCATTTAAATAGGTTTGCCAGTCATTTGACCGTTTACTTTGTGTCTGAGCAGTCCGTAAAGATAACCGGTGAAATCGGCGGGTGTTCATATTATTTTGTCTAACCCCTGTATATGTATATACTTAGGGTGCATCAAATTTCCCATGATTTTTCAAAATGTTTTATTTCAATCTGTCCCTATGATTACTCTGTTCCAATGCCTGAAATAGCACATATGGCCAAATTTCAAAGATTTATGTGGTCATCTAGGGGGTCCACATCATTGATGCAATATTTAGTATTGGAGTTAAATTGACCAAAAATTAAACATTTTATATCCCCATTTCCGTGTTTGCAAAAGTATGAACCAATAAAAATGTGTTAAATAATCAAAACAGGGATACATTACATTGATTTCTACATTACATTCTGGTTTATACATTACATTATTGGTGATACAAGCAAGTTAAAGTCAAAAGAACACTACGTTAATAAAAAATGTTCAAGAACTGTAAATGAACATGAACAATTAATTAGTTTAGGCTCTAGTTTTCCTCTTTCGAAGATTAGGAAGCTTCTTTCTGTCGGATTCAACAACTTGTAGGACATTTTGGTAATGTTGTTGTGATCTGGCAGCCATGAGAAAATCAGAACTTAGCTTCACCCCACACTCAGCACAATCATTTATGACGTTAACTGCCGAGATGTGTTCTCTGGACATTTGAAAGGAAGCTAATTCTGGCCAATTTTCGATATTATGAGTCAGGAAAGAACTGTCAAGTTCCACAACAGAGAAAATGTACCATGAATCTTCGTTGATTAAGTCACCAAGCTTTGTTGTGCTGGAAATGGAGTTTGGAAATTTGGGTTCCCCAAATCCTGTGCCAAATCGATGTTGTGGTAAGATGCCTGATCTTGTGCTGGCTTTACTGCTATAAATCTCTCAGCCAGATAGCAGCGTTCAGCTTCAGGGACTGCATCATTAAAGAGCGCAAGAGGTCAGTCAGGTACCGCGCTTGAACAGGTGATCCACCACCAGCTGTACAGCAAGCAAACAAAGTTCACAAACACGCAGTTTGGGTCATTGTGCTTCTGTGGTAATGGTTCCAGAGGGAAGAGAACTGATCTGCTCCTCCAGCAGCACCATCTTAATGGAGTAGAGAAGCTTGGCCATCCACCTAGCCTTGTGTACAGCACCAGGACGTCGAAATGAAAACTCTCTACTTGTCCCATCCAAGTAGAGCAAACAAAGATCAGAAAATTCTTTGTAGTCATCACGTTGATGCTTCACAACAGACTGCGCGCATGAAATTGCTCTGGCCCTATAGTCATGGATTATGGTTTGTATGCCATCTAATAAGAGGTACCATCCAAAAAATTAAGTGACTGATTATTGTTGTGCGGAACTGTGTCAAAATGCTTTTGGAACCGACAGAATATGGTAACTTCTACTGACAATGGTGGTTCTATTTTCAGATCATTGAAGACTTGTGTAAGGATTACCTCGCCAATGTGATGCCGACAAGCTGACCACAGTAAAGCTCGACCTATGTCCTGTTGCAGACTAACACATGCAGCACAGCACTCACATGACCAGTGTTACTAGCTGTTGTGTCAAAAGTCATGTTCACTACCGAGTCAACACAATTCCATGATCGGAGAAGCTCCATAGTGAGATTAGCAATGATTTGACCAGCTGGCTGATCTGTATTTGGCTTGTAGGAAGGCACACCAAGAAGTTTGATGTCATACGAATTGCCAACTGCTATGGTGAGCCTCTCTTCAGCTTTAGTTTGGTATGACAGAGTTGACATCAGTTTAAAATCCCAGTGAAGAGACAGGAACTGTGGTGGAACCCAGGACTCTCTGACCAATGATGCAAGCTCTTCACCAACCTTACGTCTTGCTCTGTCGGCAGTAGAATATATGTGAAACTTTTTTGTGTCACCTCCTGATTCCTCAATGATGGCTTTGGTAAATGCTGCATGTTGGCCGGTGTGATCTTCATGCTTGTAGACAGGGAAACCATCCTATGGTATTTGAGTATGTCATGACTTATAAAAGCAGTTGTTCCTGAGCGAGTTGCTTGGCGAGATTTTCGTGTTTTTGGTTTGTAATCCTCTATATCACCCTCTTCATCCTCAACATCACTGTTGCTTTCCTCACTGTTCTCAATCTGAACTTTGCTTGTAGATGCTTGGGCTTCTTTATGAGCTTTAAGCTGTCGTTCTGCTTGCATCATTTCCTTTTCCTGCTTTCTTTGGACTTTTGATGCGAGCTTCTTGTCATGGCTTCCAAATGATGCGACTCTGTCTGATTTCATTGACCGCAAGAACTCCAGATCTTCAGGATCTTTTATGAGTTGCTCAGCATTCCTTGGCCACAACTGAAATGTTTCTTGTAACTCCTTTTCGATCCCCTTAAGCTTCGCAACTGCACCAAGCGAAGAACACCGATCCACTGGAAGTTCCCTAAGTTTTGCATTTTTTGCAGATAGTGCTATAATTTTTTCAACAGCTTTCCTCTCAGTAATCATGGCAATGTTGCCTTTCTGATAAAATGGAATAATTTTTTGCAAGACAAATTTAGCATTGTTCCATTTTGTACGGTTAAACGTTAGACCTTCTTGCTGATGAAACATGTAGCATCGCAACACTTGCTCACATGTTGGCAGCCTAGATCCTGTTATCTCTGCATCTGCATCGCTGATTCCAGCACCAAGACCATAAATGGCAGCAGTTTGACGAGTTTTAACAGCATATTTATCATTTGTGCTATCTGAACTGGCCATAATGCACGACAGGTATAAAGAGAACACAAAAAATTCTGTAAAGAGAGAACACAAAATTCATTAACATAAACATTTAACATAAACACACAAAAATCATATTTATCATAAATACTTGCATATCAGATTATATATTGCAGTTCCTTTTAGAATATTCTATAACTTTCCACCACTTCCTAGCACTTTCTAGAGGTTTCTATCACTTTCTAGAGGTATCTATCACTTTATAGAAGTTTCTATCACTTTATAGAAGTTTCTATCACTTTTTAGAAGTATATATGACCTTTAGAAATATCACTTACATGTTCTTAGGCTGATTTTTGTAGTGAACAAAATTTTTAAACTTCTACTATTTGGATCTCAAATCACAGAATGACTGTGGGGTTGGTGTGCATATAGGAAGTCTGTGTGGACCCCATAAATGGCATTCAAATCCAAAAATAATTCACATAGTAGGTTTTCTTAACCATTGGAACATTTCTAACTTAGGGACAAAGTGAAACTATGTCATTGGTGATTTTGATGCACCCTAAATTATATATATATATATAAAAGGGGTTCCAAAAAACCTTAGCCCCCCCCATTTGCAGCTTACATGTTTATTTATATTGAAATAGTTTTTAGTGATTATAAAAATATATAAAATTCTTTATTTATTGTAGGTATTAAAATTACTCTAGCTGATAAAGTGATAATATAATGGCTTCTCAATTAATTGGTGATTCAGAGAGGCAACGTGTGATAGATCACATACGAGCAATATCATTTCGGGAAGCTCATGATGCTGGAGCCACCTTTATAACATGTTCATGGGTTGCCAAAAAGTTGCAAAGAAGTGAGGACTTCATCAAAAGAAATTGGAATAAAACTTTGGATGAATGTGAGATGGATACAACAAAATCTAGGTGCCCAAATTTGCCACTATCTCAGGAAACAAAGGACCTCATTGAAAGCGGTATGCGTAAGCGGAAAAACAGCTGTGCTAAACTTTCTAGAGAGATCGAAGTGTTGAGAGGAAAGATTGTTAGTGGAGAGATCATTCGACTGTACCATCATAGGCAAGGTTTAAAGCCTTGGCATGAACTTCCAAAGCCAAGAAAAACTCAACTTAACATCGATGACAGAATGTGGTTTGCCCATTATCTTGAAGATTGGGATGTGGATGATTTCATGCATTTAGCTGTCTCCAATTAATTTTTTGTTTACGTAACACTTCGGCCTAACTACCAAAATGATCAAGTGTGAGCCACACCAGATGAAATTGAGGACAATGAACATTATCGCGAATTATTAAAAAGTCCCTACTGTGTTGGTGTGTTTGTTTTGTTCACTGCAAAGACGCTCATGTGGGCGCTGAAGCCAAATGGTCAGAATTGGGATGGACAGTATTTTCGTGATATTATCTATCCCAGCATGTCATTCCTTTTCTAAGAAACCCAAACAATGTTATGGATGTTGATCAGGTCACACTTCTGCATGATAAGGCCCCCTGCTTTAAGGCATTAGCCACTCAACAGTTGTTGCGGAACCATGAGATTGATTTCTTTGGAAATGAAGAATGGCCAGGAAATTCTCCTGACCTGAACACATTGGATCAGTTATAAAGGACAAGGTTGAATGTCTCTTGTTTCAAGAACCTGCAGCAAATCGATTTTCGAAGGATACGATGACGCAACACATTGAAACTTTTAGCAAATTTGCGTAACGATCAAGATCTATTCACATCACTTTTGGCAAGCTACCCAAAGCAAATTCAGGCTGTCTTGGAAGCCAATGGCGGGAACACCAAGTTTTAATTGTTTCTCATTAAATGCAGGATTAAATTCTCTTTTGTAAGGTATGTTTAGTTTTACTGTACCTCTAATGGTTTAGGCCATGGGTCGGGGGCTAAGGTTTATTGGAGCCATATATATATATATATATATATATATATATATATATATATATATAATATATATATATACAATATATATATATTATATTATATATATATATATATATATATATATATAGGAATGAACTCAGAATGGTTCCCTGAGTTTTTTATGATACACACAGACCGTGCATGGAACAAGGAACTCTTCTGGGATAATTAAATCTACTATAGTCCGAATAAGTAATTGTAAATGACAAATACCATAGTTTTTCTTTTTCATGATGCAAGCCCGACGTGGGCAACGGGTCTCTCACAAAGAGGTCCCATAAATATAGCTTCCCTCACCAGCTACCTGCAAAGCAGACAGGATCCAGCTTTGGGACATGGATCTAGGGTTTAAAGCAGCCTAGCCCCACTACATTTAGAACCTCAATATAAGTAAAAGACTTGTTGCATTCACGTCGGATTGAATAAATCAAAGAAAAAGGGGTAACTATTATATTTTTAGCCAAAACCAAAACTTAAACCTCAACTGGCAGAATTGAGCGTCCACTTTTCAAGGCATATAACATGTCCGTTTAAGTTTTGGTTAAAAATATAATAGTTACCCCTTTTTCTTTGATTTATTCAATCCAACGTGAATGCAATGAGTCTTTTACTTATATTGAGGTTCTAAATGTAGTGGGGCTAGGCTGCTTTAAACCCTAGATCCATGTCCCAAAGCTGGATCCTGTCCACTTTGCAGATAGCTGGTGAGGGAAGCTATATTTATGGGACCTCTTTGTGAGAGACCCGTTGCCCACGTCGGGCTTGCATCATGAAAAAGAAAAACTATGGTATTTGTCATTTACCATTACTTATTCGTACTATAGTGGATTTAATTATCCCAGAAGAGTTCCTTGTTCCATGCACGGTCTGTGTGTATCAATTATATATATTATTATATATATATATATATATATATAATATATATATATATATATATATATATATATATAAGTAGGCTGACCATACGTACCGTTTTGAATGGGACAGTACCGTTTGTTTTATATTTCCTGGCCGTCCCGTCATTTTAATAAAAATGTCAATTTTGTCCCGGTTTATGTACTTACTTTTTCATGAATACAGAATATTACATAACCCCGTCCCGTTTTTGTCTCAAGGAAATATGGTCAGCCTATATATAAGGAATTATATGCACCTCGGTGGTGTCGTGGTTAGCGTTGCTGATTTTGAATCCAGAGCCCCGGGATTGAGACCCAGTGATGGCAGCCAGCATGCAGCAAAACCCAGCTGTTCATTCTTCCACACAATAAAGAAAGTGGTTAGTAGATAAATGGGTACCCTGGGTTGCTGGTGGGGCATGGTTCAGGTTCCACATTAAACTGTAGGTCTAAGGTGGAGTGAAAAGCTTGACCTTCGTCAGAATGAACAATTCAGGTGGAAGCTAACCAAAGAGGTGTGTGTGTGTGAGTAATCAGAGATAGGAAAGTATGCCATGTTCAAAATCCCAAGCATATCTTGATAGGCTATATTAAAGTACTTACTGACATGCAACTGATTAATGTATGCAGTGAAATTAATTGTACACTCACAAACACACAAAATATGCAACAGTAGCTACTTAGTATTTTGCTATTAATAGAGTACCAATTTGTTTTAGTAGTACAGTATAATTAAAGTACAAGGTATCTGAGAAGCAATGCTTAAAAAATAATGTCATTTTTTTATTAATTAATTATTATTAATATACATATATGGTTGTTTATATTCCCAAACTTAGAACACTTTGACATGATGACCATCATTCATTCCTGATTCTTTGACAGAGTCCTGCCACATACCTACATTTGTCATGGTACACAAGTGTTTTAACATAACCACAGAGACAAAAGTACAGAGGTCAAATTGGGTGAGTGAGGTGGCCTATCCAGCACTGAAACAGATCAACATGAATGGAATTCACCAAAAGTTAATGTTTGTTGTGTTATGTCATGGTGTTATAGCATCTTTCTCATATATACTTATAGATATTTCTTTATTCGTTGTGGTGCCTGCTTATTTTTAACTTATAAACTCAATTTTCAATCTTTTGAAAGATGCTTCTTTTCACAAATTCAGAAGGATGGTTCATAGTCTGTGCTTGTGAATCTTTTACTTTCTTAAATTTTCTATAATATGATTGATTTTGTAACTATTATTTACAATTTTATCAATTACTTACTGGAAAGTTCCTATTCCTTATTGGAAAATGAGCCACCATGTTCATAATTAAACATATCAGCTTGGATTGTAATTTAATGTATTCCCTAAACAATGTCAATGTCCAAAATTTTAAATTCAAGAAAACCAACTGTAATGAAGAAGGAATTTCCAAAGCCAAAAGAATTATGAAAAATACAAAAAAGGAAAACAAAGTTAGTTTAAAATGTTTATAAAAATTGATTATGAAAACTAGTGTTTCAGTTTGACAATAATTGAAAAGGTTCTCAAAATTTAAATTTAAATTTGACTAGAAATTGAATCAAATTAAATTAAAAAAGGTTTTCAAACTTTAGGTTTACAGTGTAACAGAAGTTAAATGAAGTACAAATTTTAATTGAAGGAATAACTTTTAAACTTAAAGAAGAAAAATATACAAGTGCTATTAAAATATACAAAATAATTTCACAAATGCGCAGAATTATATATTTCAAGCGTAACTAATAAGATTCACTCGAATGACCTTTGAATGGATGCAATACTGTATATATAGAAAATCTTAGCCCAAAACAAATCTAATATTACTTACTGAACTTAGTTTACACGAAAGATTGGTAATAATTTATCCAAAAAATATTAAGAAGAAGAAGGAAGAAAGAAGAAGAAGAAGAACCATAAAAATTCTTGAAGGTAATAAAAGAAGATAAATCAAACAATAATAAATTTAAAAATCAATGCTGCAACTAATTTTAAACAATAAATTTAAAAAAGAAAAAGAACTCTGGTAATAAAGAAATAATAAAATTTGTGATAACAGCTTCAAAAAAATAAAAAGTAAATGTAATGGAATGGCTGATGCGGGAGTTAAGTGGAGCTACGGACAAATGCTTTCATACCAAAAGAGGTCCACAATCTAGAAGACAAACGACTGATGAATAACTTGGACAGCTGTTGGATTGTCTGAGTTATTAATGCTTCACATTAGACTGTACTGAGCCCATCCTGTTACCTCAGGGAGGCTCAGAATGTTGCGGTTAGCAAACATTTGAGAAGCTGAGCATCTGAGAGATAATTCATGCAGCAGTCTATTAGGATCTGTTGTAAAGCAAACTGAGGGTTCTGCAGGAGCATTTTTTATAATTAACCCAGAGTTGCTACCCATAAATATTAGTGTAGAAAGTATGAAAAAAGTGTCTTTAGCTTTGCTTGTACAGAATTTTAAGCTCCTTATAATCATGTTTGCCTCAGCACAGCAACTTTGATATTGTCTCCTTATGTCTGAGTTGTCACTCAAGGATCTAGTGATAGTATGACTCAAATACTTCAATTCTTGTATCAAATATAAGCCATTTGGTTTGAGGTTTTATGATGGAATTGCATAACTTTAGTTAATTCACAAATTTTTATGAGATGATCCAGACCTTTCACTGAAAGGTTTATAAAATTTACAACATATCATTGGCATAGACCAAGTTATTTATCCTCATGTCATCTATACAGTATCCCACATATATACACACAATCAAGAAATTGGTTGGTAGATAAATGGTTACCCTGGGTAGCCTAGTGGTTAAGACACTAGGCTGCTGGTGGGGCATGGTTAAGATCCCACATTAAACTGTAGGTCTAAGGTGAAGTGACAAGCTTGACCTTCATCAGAATGAACAATTTGGGCAGAAGCAAAACCAACCAACCAAAGTTTTATACAGTAAACCCTCGCTATTCGCGGCATCACCATTCGTGGCTTCAATTATTTGCAGTCACTGCTTCAAGGCCACCGACGGAGGAGAAGGAATGAGTACCACTCCCGAATCAAGCTTTGTAGCTAGCAGTGGTGGGCACCATTAACCAAAAAGTTAACCGATAACGATAATCCATTAACCCCAATTTCTAACTCTAACGATAATCCGATAATTTTACTACAAAGTTAACAGAAGTTAACAATAATCCATTACGATAACTATTTCTTTACTAACATTTAAAAAAATCAAGGAAAAAAGCTTTAAAATGCATAGAAAATGTTTATTTATGCAAAATCCAACAATAAATAGGTATTTAACTATTTTTATCAAGTTTTGCAACTTTTTTGCTTAACTTTTTTTTTATTTTTAATAAAAAATGTACTGATTACATATTTTGAAACCCTTGTAACCACTAACCATTAACTAAATTTTAATTTACCAGAGAATTATTATGGCGGGAACTGAAAGGTAAAATTAAATTTTAGGCACATTTATTAAAGACTGACACAATGTGTTGGTTGCCCTTCAGAAAGACCAACTTCTCAAAGTTAGGCCCAACTGCCAGTCTTGACCTCTTGGGCCTCAGGATGTCCTTGCCGAGAGAGAAGAGCCATTCCACTGCGGCAGAGGACGGAATTGGCAGACAAGTTATGGCGGTTTGAATTCATTCGCGGAGCGGTGATCTTCCGTGAATGACTCCTTGCAGTTAACGTGTTAACGGACTTTAACAGACTAAATATCAAGTTATCGGAAGTTAACTGGTCCGATAATGATAAATGGAAATTAACTTCCGTTAATAGTCCGTTAAAAAAGTTAACCGTTAATTAACTGTTATCGGATTAATGCTTTAGTGCCCAACACTGGTAGCTAGTAAAGGCTGGTTTGAAAGATTCAAATGTTTTTCACTGCATGTCAAGATTTCAGGGGTATAAGCCTGAACAGGTCTTTAATGCTGATGAGACTGCCTTTTTTTGGAAGTAATTGCCATCACACACTTACATTAGTCAGGAGGAGCATCATGCATCAAGATTCAAAGCCGCAAAAGATCGTGTAACTCTTCTCTTTTGTGCCAATGCTGCAGGTCACATGGTGAAGCCTGGCTTAATTCATAAGGCAGCCCGCCCATGAGCACTAAAAGGCAAGGATATGAACCACCTTCCTGTACATTAGGCACAAAATCAATGGAGTATGGCATATTCGCAGATTTCCCTTATTCACGGCGCAAGTGGAATGCATCTACCACGAATAATGAGGGTTTACTGTATATAGGGTGTCCATAAATGCTTACCCTGATTAAAGCATGCTATAACTTCTAAATAAACACTCGCATTCAAACACAGTTTTAATCATAAGTAGATAAACATACAAAGTGTTAATACGTAGTTAATGAACTTAATAAGCTTCCACATGTGCACCCCTAGTGGCATGTAAAATGTCTAAACAGTATTCACACTCACGCCACACATTTTCCAACATTTGTGGGTTAACTGTTGCAATTGCATCCGTAATGCATTCTCGCAGTGTCCTGATATCTGGAACAACTGTTGCATAAACCAAATCTTTAACATGACCCCAGAGAAAGAAATCCAGCAGGGTAATGTCTGGTGATCTTAGGGGCCATGGGATTGGCCCATCCCTGCCAATACATGAATTTGGAAATGTTGCGTTGAGAGTTTCACGAACAACATGCACCCAATGAGGGGGTGCCCCATCTTGTTGGGAGATGACAGTTGGCTGCCTGTCCTGCAGCTGGGGGATGGCGTAATTGGTGAGCATATCCAGGTACACAGTTGGGGAAAGTGTTCTCAACGAAAAAGAAAGGACCAATTATCTGGTCATGCATTAGTCCACACCAGACATTGATCTTCGGACTGCCCCGAATATGCTCCCTTATGGCACGTGGGTTTTCTGATTCTTTCCATACTTTGTTCTGAACCTTCGCTGAACACTGACAGGAGATTTTGTTTCTGCAAGCCACACAACACATTGTGCCTTCTCTGTCACAGATACCATCTTAACTGAACAGCTACTACAGCGCTCCTAGCGGCGAATGCCGTAGACGAAACACACCAGCACAGAAACTCTATGCGTGTACGAGATCACCTGTAAAAAGAAAACAGATGTAAGATTCATCATTAAAACATGAGAGCATACTGTTTTCAGGGTAAACATTTATGGACACAATATATATATAATATATATATATATATATATATATATATATATATATATATATATAACCTTACAAAGGTTCCGCACGATGATTTCTCATTTTGCGAAGGTCAAGCTTGTCGCCCCTCCTCTCGAGTTGGCCTGGTGAAGTAGTGAGTTGGATTCTTGCGCTCTCCACCTCACATAGCCAGGTACGCCCAGCTCATCAGGGATTGTTCTGAGCGAGGCATCTAGTCTTCTTTTGAAGATTTCCACTGCAACTCCCTTCGTGTTTCTTAGGTCTTTGGGCAACTGATTAAACAGTTTTGGTCCTCTCACTACAAAACTATTTTCTTTCAGGGTTAAGGATGTTCCCTGTCTCGCCTTCAATTTGGGAATACGACACAGTCTGCCACTTCTACTTTCCACCGTTGTTTGGGGAGTTATGGGATTCAGAGTAAGATTAGGGACTAGTTTCTCCATTATTTTCCAAGTGTAAATAATGGTCTCTCTCTCTCTCTTCTCCTTTCCAGTGAATATAGGTCTAGTTCTCGTAACCTTTCCCAGTAATTTAGTTCTTTGCACCCATTGATCTTGGCTGTGAAGCTTCTTTGGATCCCCTCCAGCTGTCTAATGTCTTCTTTTTTATATGGGGATGTTAGGACCGAGCAGTATTCTAATTTGGGTATTATCAGGGTTTTCAGTAGAGGAATCATTACATTCCTATCCCTTCGTTTAAAGGTTCTCAATATCTGACCCGTTATTCTCTTTGCTCTGTTTACTGCTATCTTATTTTGTGTTTCAAATTTCGCATCATCTGTCATTACAACCCCTAAATCTTTTGCTCTGGAATTTCTCTGAATTTCCTGTCCATTTGGGGTATAATATTCCATGCACTTTAGGTCTTCTCTTTTTCCGTACCGTAATAGCTGAAATTTCTCGGTGTTAAACTTCATATTGTTGTCTTCAGTCCACTTGTAGATTTTGTTTATGTCGGTTTGTAGAGATCCTATGTCTTCTGGGTTTCTTATTTTTCTACTGATCTTTGTGTCATCCGCAAAGGATGTTACTGTGCTGTCTCTGGTAACGTCCTCATCTATGTCAGTTAGCATGATTATGAAGAGTAGTGGAGCTAATACTGTTCCTTGTGGTACTGAGCTGAGGACCTCTGATTCTGATGAAGATACTCCTTGTACTGTAACGACTTGCCTCCGCTCACTAAGGAAATTATATATCCATTTCCCTACTTTTCCTGTTATTCCCATATATTTCAGTTTATGTATTATGATTCCGTGGTCACACTTGTCGAACGCTTTAGCAAAGTCTGTGTATAGTACATCATAGTTTTCATTACTTTCAAGTGAATCAATAATGTTGTTGTAGTGTTCCATTAGTTGTGATAGGCATGATCTGCCTGATCGAAACCCGTGTTGGTTATCATTGAATTTTTTCTGAGTTTCCAAAAAGTCATAGATTTTCTGTCTAACTATTCTTTCAAATATTTTAGTGAGATGAGATGTAAGCGACACTGGCCTATAGTTTTTGGCCTGGATCGATCTCCTCCTTTATATATTGGGACTATGTTCGCGCTCTTCAGGATGCCCGGTATTTCTCCCGTGTCTAATGATCGTCTCCATATCCAGTATAGGGGCTCAGCGATTGCATTCTTGCAGTTTTTGATCAGTGTGGCATTCCATTTATCCGGTCCTGCCGCTGAGTGTGTTTTTAGTTTCCCTATGGCTTGTGTAATATCATCCGTCGTAAAGTCGAAATCCGTTATACTTTCCCCTTGTGGTTCTTCTTCAAAGAACGCGTTTCTATCGCAATCAATTTGTCAGTTTTTGGGATACTGAAAGATGATTCATACTGAGCTTTTAATATTTCAGATACTTCTGTTAGATCATCAGATAAATCACTGTTCTCATTTTTTAAAGGTCCGATAGTCGCTTGGTTTTTCGACTTTCTTTTTGCGAAATTATAGAAGTACTTTGAGTTAACCTTTATCGCTTCTATAGCATCTCTCTTTTTCTGTATGCTTCTCGATTTGTTCCTGTATGACGACATCGATACTTTGTAGTTTATCATTTAATATTTTTCTGATGTTTATCTTTACAATTACTTAATTTTGCAGTCACTCTTTTTCTCTTTCGGAACAATGCCCTCTTTTGTCTTTCGAACCTGCTTCTCTTTCCTCTTTGTTGTATCTTTGGGACATGTTTTTCCACAATTTCTAACGTCTTCTCCTCTAACGTCATTAGCATCTCTTCCGTTGTCTTGGCCTCGAAAATGGTTTTCCAATCTATTACTTCCATGCTGGATGTCACATCTTCCCAGTTTATAGCTTTGGAGTGAAAATTAAAAATTTCGAATTTGCTTCTTTCTGTTGTGCGTGTTCTTTCCTTTCCTGTTGCCTTTATATTAGTTGTTATTTCAATGATATTGTGGTCTGATATCATAGTTGGGGATATTTCTACATTATCAATTAGATTACTGTTGTTTGTGAATACCAAATCTAGGCAGTTGTTTTTTCTTGTGTTTTCTGTTATTTCTTGCGTTAACATAAATTCATCAGCTAAAGCTAGTAGCATTTTTACCTGCTCCTGGTCTTCTCGTGTGCCCCCCTTGTCCTGGTGTACATATATTTTTTCCTATCCTTTTATATTTCATGAATGGGAAATTAAAATCACCACAGAGAAAAATATTTGGGGTTGGAGAGTGTAGATCTTTTACTAAGTTTCTTACCTCTGTAATGGAATCTGAAAATTTTGAGGTTGGCGTGTTTGGGGGTCTGTACATTACAATTAGTACCATATTTAATTTTTCAATTTTTGCTGCTACACATTCTACGTAGTTGTTTGAGGTACTTATAGCCATTTCTGCTATGTGCCTTTCGCGTGTGTAAATAGCACATCCTCCTTTACGTCTCACTGTTCTGTCGGCTCGGAGGATGTTATAGTTGTCAATTTGTATTTCTTTTTTGTCAATACAGGACTCACAATTTTCACAGTTCGCCTGGCAGTCCTTTAGATGAGTTTCCGTGAGGCATGCAAAGTCTGCTCCGGCTTCTTGCATGAGTCCTTTCAGGTATGCAACTTTGTTCGTGGACTGGTTTGATTTAAGGCCCTGTATGTTGGCTAGGATTATTTTTATTTTTTCTCTTTCTTTTTCGCATACAGGTGGTTCCGCTTTGTTTTCCAATGGGGGTGCCAGTTTCGTTGCCTTGTGGTCCTCCAAGAATTTACCTCTTTTTATCTTTGTTGGTACCTGTTGTCCCGATAATGCATGAAGTGTCTTTCTTCGTACCTTCTGTCCAGCTCTGGGATTTCTATATTTATATTTGTCAGCTGGTTTTGTAATTGCTGGAGAGTATTTAGCATCTGAAATGTGTTGGCTGCATCTAAAAAATTGCCACTCTTCTTTGATGTTCGTTTTTTCTGTTCCCTCATTGCATTCCTTTGAGGGTGGTGGTATCAGCATTTTTTTCGTATTTGCAACTCCCATATTTTTCATAAGTGTTGCAGACCGTAAGATGGTGGAACATGCATTTCTTATCAAACTTGCAGTACCCACTTGTGTAATGCATTTTGCATAATGTGGGATGTGCATATATGCATTGCCCATCCCGATATCTGCAGTTTCTTTTCGCGTAGTATTTGCATGCGATATTTTCTACACTTCTGCTTTCTTTCTTATTGTTTACCAAGTTCTTAGTTTTGGCATTATCATTATTTTTCTTTGGCTGTTTATTTTCTACGTTTTTAGTTATTATCTTTTTATCATTTCACTCGTTGGACCATTTGTCTACTTCACCACTTTTACTTATTTCTTTCCTTTCATCTATGTCTTCCTTCCATATTATATTGTTTATATCGTTATTTGTTATTAAATTGTCGTTCGTTATTATGCTGTTATTCGTTATTTCGTCTTCTCTCTCATCCACCCTGTTTTTCGTTGGGACCATTCCGGACCCGTGCATCCCCATTATTTTATATTTTATTCTTATATATATATATATATATATATATATATATATATATATATTAGGGTGGATCGATTTTACATTTTTTTCGATTTCCATATTCTAATAGAGACAAAAACTTGCGCATGCATGAGAAAATAGCCTCTGCAAAATCTTAGCTTAATAGGTAATCATCTTCTGCCCCCGGCAGAGCGATGAAAATCATATTTTAGTAGTCAAAAACATATTTTTAAACCCTAGCCTAGAGTCATAAAATTTTGCGTGTGTGTTATTTCATGCCTAAGCAACGATATAAATGCTATGGGAAATATATAAATGCATTATTTAAGACAAAGAGCCGATCTGAAAATATGTATATTATACATATTTTCAGATCTGAAAATATGTATATTATACATATTTTCAGATCGGCTCTTTGTCTTAAATAATGCATTTATATATTTCCCATAGCATTTATATCGTTGCTTAGGCATGAAATAACACACACGCAAAATTTTATGACTCTAGGCTAGGGTTTAAAAATACATTTTTGACTACTAAAATATGATTTTCATCGCTCTGCCGGGGGCAGAAGATGATTACCTATTAAGCTAAGATTTTGCAGAGGCTATTTTCTCATGCATGCGCAAGTTTTTGTCTCTATTAGAATATGGAAATCGAAAAAAATGTAAATCGATCTACCCTAATATATATATATATATATGTGCTGCAAACCCAAAGGGAAAAAAAAAAAAATCATTTTTCTTTTTCCTTGTGGGTTTGCAGCATTATTCATTTCATGTGTTTTATTGTGAAATTCATCCCATATATATATATATATATATATATATATATTATATATTATATATATATATATAATTATAATATATATTATGAGCTTGTTTTGCTGGTGTGACAGTGTTTCGATCAGTCTCAATAAATGTGGTATTACAATGAAAATCCTGCAGTTAAGCAGTTTTAAACAGGACTGATATTTTGAGTTAATTCAAGTGCACAGTGGTATTTCTCTTTCAGAAGTAGAAGTCCGCTGCATATGTCAAAAAAGTAAATAAAAATGAAGCAAATTAATCTATACAGCATTCTTCTGACCATTTCTTTGTGAAGAAAATTAGCTGCCCATTGAAATTCCTACAAATACCCACCAAGGCTACAGCGAGCGCGAATCAGTGAGAAGTATACAGTATGCATGCCACATCCCCCATCCCCTGAATTAATGGAGAATACTTTCCCTCACTCAGCTTGAGTCAACCACCACCTATCCCCATAATACCCTTTTTGAGTCAATTTTGTGCACCAGCAGCTACCCTCTATCAGTAACATGGAAATGGTAAATAAATTCCTGCAACTCTGTGGTATTTGTAACAATGCAACAAACAAGGCAAAGGTGATGAAGTGCGATCTCTGCCAGTTGCTTTTTTATTTCAGGTTCCTAGAATGGGAAGATGAAAGAAAATCCCTCATAATGAATGCAAAGCAACTTAATGGGCCAAAGTTTTTCTGCATAACATGCATGACTGAAATAAACTCTTTTATGGTATTTAAAAAGCAGAGAGAGACTATAAGAAGAAAATAAAAGAGGAAAGTGGTAATAAAGAACAGTGGGAATAAAGAACAGAGGAAAACAGAGGAATGAAGAAAGGTGAAGTAAAAATATATCAAATACTGTCACACAATGAGGCCATACAAGCAACAGATAGTATAAAGGCAATGAAGGACATTGGCAGAAATAGGAAAAGACAAGCATGCAATCAAGAGAATGGAGTGAAACTGTCCCCCATTCTCTCCCAATTAGGAGCAAAAAACAAAGGCCCAAGTAAATATAGGGAAGGAATTATATAGATATATAAAAGATAATTGCAGATACAAAAAAGGACAATGTATATATGAATATCTCCCAATATGCAATTTCTTCTATAATAATGGGGTAAAATCCAGGTTAAATAGACAGATAAACAACACAGTCATGTCTTCAATTTGCATAAAACTTGGTCTGGGGGCATTTTTTATGAAAAAAACAAATTCCCAAATTTTTTTGAAAATTGGTCAAATAGGTCAAAATTTAGGGTGAGGTCAAATTTTGGCCAAATCGTGATCTAAGAATTTTTTAAATCCCTATATCTCAGCTTCTAATTGTCATAGCTTAATAAACTTTATATGGATGGAAGCGGAATGAGCTCTAGCTTCCAAAAATGTACTTTCATTGGGATAATTTAATAAAAAAAACCACTTAATTTTGAAAAAAAAAAAATTTCAGGATTTGACATTGAAGGGATCAATTTTGTAAAAAATTTCATTGAAGAAAAAATGTAACCTGAGCAAAGATCTACCATAATCAGCAATAAAAAGTTAGCTTATAGGCCAATATATAGCTTAAAACTTAATTTTATTAATGCTGGCTTTCTTCATTTTTTATTTTTTATTTTTCTCTTTTCAGATTTTAATAACTATATTGAAAGATACAGGTGTACCTAAACATCTACCTAAATAACTTAAAAAAATGCCAAAAAATAAGAAATTATATTGTTGTGATCCTTTAAAAAAACAAAAAAAGAATTTTCAATAATATTAAAAAAGTTACGGAACTTATGGCTTCTGTAAGTTATGGAGTTCTTCAAAAGGATCAGCTATTGTGTAGCAATTGCTACACCTTAATAAGAAGTCAACCTGGAATACTGGAATCTGTACCAGCACCAGCACAAGAGGCTGTACCGCTACAAAAACTATGTCCTTTACCAGCAAATGAAGAATCCTTTGAGCGCAGTAGTAACTCATCTACAAATATTTCTACGGCTCCACCTGTTGAGGAAATTTTTTTGGAAGATCCACAACATAATAAGGATATACTTAGCGATAAAATATTACCTTATTTAGATGAGAGCCCCATAAAAACGGGTAAATTTACCTGTTTTTATGGGGCTCTCATCTAAATACCATAATATTTTATCGCTAAGTATATCCTTATTATGTTGTGAATCTTCCAAAAAAAATTTCCTCAACAGGTGGAGCATAGAAATATTTGTAGACAAGCTACTACTGCGCTCAAAAGATTCTTCATTTGCTGGTAAAGGACACAGTTCTTGTAGCGATACAGCCTCTTCGGCTGGTGTTGGTACAGATTCCAGTATTCCAGGTTGACTTCTTATTAAGATGTAGCAATTGCTATACAATAGCTGATCCTTTTGAAGAACTCCATAACTTACAGAAGCCATAAGTTCCGTAACTTTTTAATATTATTGAAAATTCTTTTTTTGTGGTTTTTTAAAGGATCACAATATAATTTCTTATTTTTTGGCATTTTTTAAAGTTATTTAGGTAGATATTTAGGTACACCTGTATCTTTCAATATACAGGGTGTTTCAGGAGGAAAGGTCAATACTTCGGGAGGTGATAGTATCAGTCATTGTGAGAAAAAAAGTTCATATGAACATGTGTCTAATTCTGAATGGTTACAGAGATAGAGCTGTTTGAATCTACAAATAGAATCGCATGTTAATGGTAATCAAGAAAGAGAAACCAATTACTGTTTCTAACATTTAATGTTTAAGCATTGGCATTTTGAATGGTATCAGATACAGAAATTACAAATTTGTTACAGTTTACAATACATTTTCGAAAATCCCACCATCAACCTCAATGCACTTTGCAACTCATGTGCGAAGATCACGTGTTGTTCATCTGAGTTGATCTTGACATTCCTTTATGCGGGCAGCATCATCCAAGATGCGCATGAGCAATTCATCTCTTGTATCCACCTTTCTTTTGTAAACTTGACTTTTCATCCACCCCCACAAACAATAATCTAACGGAGAGAGGTCTGGAGACATTGGTGGCCATTGAATGGGACCACCGCGGCTGACCCATCGACCAGGGAAAGTTTGATTTAGGTATTGCATCACCAGATGGGTAGAATGTGGAGGAGCTCCGTCATGCTGAAAGTACATACCAGCATGTGTAGCCAAAGGAACATCCTCCAATAGTCCTGGCAATTCATTTTGCAGAAATTCTAGGTAACTTTGTCCTGTAAGTCAATTCTCTAAAGTAACAGGGCCAATCAGCTGATCATCGATGATACCACACCACACATTGGCAGAGAAGCGATGTTGAAAATTTGTTTCCACAGTGGCATTTGGATTTTCGTCTGACCACCAGAGTTACGAGTGTTGTTGATACCATCACGGGTGAAAGTAGCTTCATCAGTGAACAGTATTAATCGAAGCAATCGGCAATTAGCATTTACCCAATGACAAAATTCCAGTCGCATGGCAGCATCTCCTGGTTGAAGGTTTTGTACACACTGTACGTGATATGGATGCAAGCCTTTCTCACGTAATGTTTGCCATACTCTTGTGTGTGGTACACCGAGACATGTAGAAATTCTTCATGAGCTAGTAGCAGGACTACACTGTACCAACTGAAGAATGTTTTCCACCTCATCCACATCGTGTTGACCTTCACATTCAGATGAAACATGAGCGCTGGGAAGTGTACCAATCTCACGCAATGTGTTGAAAACCCTAATAAACACTCTTTGATCTGGAATTCTGCAGTTCAGAAACTGTCGATGGTATTCTGCAACAGCAGCTGTTGCACTTCCAGCACAAAAACCGTAGACATACACCATATCTGCATATTCGGTATGTGTGATGGTGTGTGGCATTCTTAACACTGCTTCAAACACCAAACAATGTCACTCACAACAGTCAGCTGTCAATTGGCTTACATTACATGCTTACATTACAGCTTACATGGTTCAAGGTTATAGGGGAGGGAAGGGGAGGAAGAGCTGCGCGTGCATCAGATTCAAACAGCTCTATCTCCGTAACCATTCAGAATTAGACACATGTTCATATCTACTTTTTTCTCAAAATGACCAATACTATCACCTCCCGAAGTATTGACCTTTCCTCCTGAAACACCCTGTATAGTTATTAAAATCTGAAAATAGAAAACTAGCATTAAGAAAGCCAGCATTAATAATATTAAGTTTTAAGCTATATAATAACCTATAAGCAAACTTTTTATTGCTGATTATGGTAGATCTTTGCTCAGGCAACATTTTTTTCTTCAATAAAATTTTTTTAAAAATTGATCCCTTCAATATCAAATCCTGAAATTTTTGTTTTTTCAAAATTTTTTTTTTTTTTTTTATTAAATTATCCAAATGAAAATATCATTTTTGGAAACTAGAGCTCATTCTGCTTCCATCCATATAAAGTTTATTAAGCTACGACAATTAGAAGCAAAGATATAGGGATTTTAAAAATTCTTAGGTCACAATTTGGCCAAAATTTGACCCGACCCTAAATTTTGACCTATTTGACCAATTTTCAAAAAAATTTGGGAATTTGTTTTTTCACTAAAAAAACACCCTCAGACCAAGTTTCGTGAATATTGAAGATGTATTAGTGTTATATCAGCACTTCTACTTGTCTATTTATCCAGGATTTACCCAATGGTCATTGTAAATTTGGAGACAGATGCAGATTCTACCACACAGACATCTGCAAGACTTACACAAAATAAGGAACCTGCAAATACAGGAAAAAATGCTACTATCAACATCTCCCAATGAACCCAAAGGATAAAGTTTAAAGGACAATAGGAATAACAACAGGAACACGAAAAGCAAACAAAAAAATTTTTTTCAACATCACAGACACGATACTTGGATCAGCTTGGATTGTAATTTAATGTATTCCCTAAACAATGTCAATGTCCAAAATTTTTAATTCAAGAAAATCAACTGTAATGAAGAAGGAATTTCCAAAGCCAAAAGAATTATGAAAAAACAAAAAAGGAAAACAAAGTTACCATATTTTCCGGCATATAAGGCGCACAAGCATATAAGACGCACCCCAATTTTGGCAGGCATATTCTTGAAAAAAAAATTAAAAAATACAGTACTTGCTCGGCCTCTTGTTTTCACCAGTCCCTGACCTTGAGCATATAAGGCACGGGGTGATTTTCTGAGACTTTTTTGGGGAAAAATACCACGCCTTATATGCCAGAAAATACGGTAGTTTAAAATGCTTATAAAAAGTGATTATGAAGAAGCTACCAGAACAGGTAGGCAGAAATGGATCTCTCTCAGCAGACCATAGGGCAATGAAACAAATGAGACTGAAGGAAAACAAGCTTGAAATGCACAAGGGGCAATGAAAAACAAAGAACATAAATAGTGTCCTGGCTAATATTCAAAGAATAAGACCAAACCAATCACTCAACAAAGTTCTGTACCTGAAAGGATTTATAGATGAAACAAGGGTAGCCATCGCATGCCTCACAGAAACTCATCTTAAGGATTGCCAAGGAAATTGTGAAAATTACAAACATTGTATTGATAAAAAAAAGATAAATATAGAGGGTTTCAACTTACTAAGAGCTGACAGAACATCAAGACATAAAGGTGGATGTGTTATATATGTACATGAAGGTCATATGACAGGGATGGTAATAAGTAAATCAAACAGCTTTGTGAAACTCCTAGCAGAAAAAATAAAAAATGTAGACGTGATACTGATAGTCATCTATAGACGTCCAAACACTCCAACCAAAAAATTCTCAAAGGCCATTGATAATATCAGAAACCTAATAAAGGCCAAAAACCCTCCATCCCCAAATATATTGCTCTGTGGAGACTTTAATTTCCCATTTAGAAAATACAAAAAGGTGGATAGGAAAAATAAATAAATAAATAAATAAATAAATAAATAAATATACCAGGACAAGGAGGCACAAGAGAAGACCAGGAGCAAGCAAAAATGTTGATGGCTTTCACAAATGAGTTTATGCTGACACAGGAGATAACAGAAAAAACAGAAAAAATAACTGCCTAGATCTGGTATTCATGAATAACACAAACTTCATTGCTGATATAAAAATAACCTCAACCATTTAACTCAGACCACAACTTAATCAAGATATCAATAAATATGGCAACATTAAAAGACAATATACATATTAAAGAAAAAAGCAAATTTGGGGCCTTTAACTTAAACTCCAAGACTATAAATTGGGAATCAATCAGCTTGCACATGGCCCAAATAGAGTGAAGAACAGTTTTAGAGAATCAAACAACTGAAGAAATGCTAACAACCTTAGAAAAAAAGATGCTGAGAATTTTAGAAAAATATGCTAGAGGCAAAAGAGAAGAGGCAAAAGAGAGAGGCAAAAGAGAAGTATATTCTGCAAAAGAAAGAGAGTGGAGGCAAAGTTAGCCAATTGCGGAGATAACAGTGTCAGGAAAGTAATAAGAAAAACTGGAGGGCATCAATAGGGAAATACAGATCCTGATTAAGGACCATACAGAGAGGGAAGAGGCAAAGGCAGCATAAGTAATAAAGGAAAATCCAAAATACTCCTATAGCAATGAGAAAAGGAAAACAAAAACACACACCATTATCAGACCCTTAAGGAAAAGAAATAATGAACTAACCAACAATCTAAAAGAAATATCTGAAACATTGAGAGCTCAGTATCAATCAGTCTTCAGTACCCCAAAAAGTGACAAAGTGATACCTGACATAGATGCATTCTTTGAAGAGAAATTGCAAGGAGAGTGTCTAACAGACTTTGATTTTACTCCAGAAGATGTAGCAAGAGCTATAGGACAAATAAAACTATATTCAGCTGCAGGTCCAGACAAATGGAGTGCATTATTGATTAAAAACTGTAAAAATGAAATAGCTACACCCTTATACTGGATATGGAGAAGATCCCTAGATACTATGGAAATACCGAGCATCTTGAAGAGAGCAAACATTGTCCCTATATATAAAGGAGGGGATAGATCTCAAGCAAAGAACTGTAGACCAGTGTCATTGACATTCCACCTCACCAAAGTATTTGAAAGAATAGTTAGAGAAAATATCTATGATTTCTTGGAGATACTGGAAAGATTCAATGAAAATCAGCACAGACTCTGATCAGGAAGATTATGCCTATCACAACTTATAAAGCACTATAATAATATCCTAGATGCACTGGAAGGCAATGACAACTATGTCACATACACAGATTTTGCTAAAGCTTTCAACAAATGTGATCATGGTATAATAGCACATAAAATGAAATATAACAACAGGCACAGTGGGAAAATGGATCTACAACTTCCTCAGTGAATGTCTACAGGTTGTCAAAATTCAAGGTATATCATCATCAGATGGAAATACACAGCTCAGTACCACAAGGTATAGTACTAACCCTACTGCTGTTCATTATCATGCTAACAGACATAGACAATGGCATAAACAGCAACAGTATAGTAACATCCTTTGCAGACAATACAAAAATCAGCAGAAAAATCAGCGATGCAAATGAAGTGGAGGCCTTGCAGAGGGGCACAAACAAAATATACAAATGGTAAGAAGACAACATGACATTTAACACAGAGAAATTTCATCTCTTGAGATATGGTAGAAATGAGGAACTTTGACTGCATATTAGACTCCAGATAGACAGGAAATTCAGAGAAGCACAAAAGTGATCAATTTAGGGGTAATAATGACCAATGATATGAAATTTGAAACACAAAATCAGATAGCAATAAACAAAGCAAAAAGAGTTGTGGGACAGGTACTAAGAACTTTCAAAAGAAGGGACAGGACAGTAATGATTCCACTGCTAAAAACACTGATTATATCAAAACTTGAATACTGCTCAGTTTTGATATCCCCATATAAAAAGGAAGAAACTCAAGAGACATTTCACAGCAAAGATTAATGGCTGCAGAGAGCTCAACTACTGGGAAAGACTACATAAACTAAATCTGTACTCCTTGGAAAGGAGAGGGGTACACCATAATCTACATATGGAAAACCTCAAACTAAACCCAATTACCATTCAAACAATGCTAGAAAATAGGAAAGGCAAAATGTGTAGTATTCCCAAAATATAATAATAGCCAGATTATTTTCCTGACAATGAAGGAAAATAGCTTCATTGTCAGGGGGCCAAGACTTTTTAACCAGCTTCCAAAGGACCTCAGAAACATTACAGGGGTCAAAGTGGAAGTCTTCAAGAGAAGACTAGATGCCTGGCTCAGGACAGTGCCAGATGAGCCAGGTGTACCTGGCTATGTGCAGTGGAGAGTGCAAGAAAGCAACTCACTCCTCCAACAAGCCAGGCCTAGAGGTGGGGCCACCAGCTTGACCTTCATGCAAAGGGAGACCAACACACGAAACATCAATGAGGTTAATGAGGTATATCATTTATTTATCATGACCATTTTGCCTATGTATGGAGACTTTTGACTCACCCTGTGTATATATATGTATATACATATATATAATTGATAAATAAAACCAGTAAGGAAAGGAAACACAGAATAGTGCTCAAGCACTTTTGTTGAATGACATCCTCAGGAACACTGAAGTAAATAAAGAGTTGAGACTACATATAGGTCACAAAAAAAATAAATAAATATACAGGGCGTCCCAAAAAAATGTATACACACTTTAAATACTTATAAAGGCAGTGTTTATTAAAATACATTTCATTTTCAAAATGTAATAGAATCTACAGACATTATTTAATTGTTTTGTCAATGCCTGTTTTCAAACTGACGTCCGTTCTGGTCCAGGCACTGCTGATAACGCGAAGCAATGGAATCGCAAACATCACAAAACATTTCGTTTGGTATTTGTGTGCATTCTCGTTCAATGGCTGCTCTCAATTCAGCGACTGTTCCAGGTTTTATAGCATAGACTTTGTCTTTTAAGTATCCCCATAAAAAAAAAGTCTAGTGGTGTGAGGTCTGGTGAACGCGGAGGGTATTCTACGAAACCCCTTCGTCCAATCCACATCCACATCGTGCCAAGTACCACTCGCAATACTCCACTCTTCGGTCCGGATCATCTTCATTAATAGCATGGACTAATCTTGGAATGTAACTTTTCCATTGACAGCGCTTCAAAATGCGTTGGACAGACGATTCTGAAATTCCTACCTCACGACTCGCTTGCCGCACAGATTTTCTTGGACTTTGGCGATACGTTTCCAGTACTCTTTCTTGCTTTGTGGGGCTTGTCGATGTCCGTGGTCTTCTGGAACGCTTCTTGTGGACATTCTGAACAGTTCCATCGGCTTCAAACTTATCTCTAATTCGAGTGATGGTAAGTCGCGTTGGTGGATCTGTTTCAAACTCCCTCCTAAACTGTCTTTGCACTTCAACTGCTTTTTCACACTTCCAGTAGCATTTTAGAATGAATTTCCTTTGTTCAAAGCTTAGTCTGACTGCCATTATTAATTCTAATGGGTTTAACTTGGAAAGAAAGAAACATCAATTGAGCTATCAGCTGTTAAAGTGTGTATACATTTTTTTGGGACACCCTGTATATATATATATTATATATACAATAAATATAGAAATAAAAATTGTGGGAGGAGCATACAAATTTGTAAGGAAAACTACCAATTTTAGCACTTTGCCCTTCTTGTCTAAATCCATTCTGAACAAATTCAACACAAGATCCAATGGATTGTTTACAACCAATTTTATAGATAATTCCTGAATGATATAGGTCACAGAAAATAAAAAAATATATAAAAATAAATTGAAAAATAAAAATTATAAGAGGAGCATACAAATTTATAAGGGAAAACTACCAAAGTTTTAGCACTCTGCCCTTCTTGTCTAAATCTGTTCTGAATGAATTCAAAACAACAGGATCAAGTTGAAAAAGATCTTGGCTCATGTTAAAGTTATTTGTAAGTTGGATAATAGCAGACTCAAGAATATTTCTATTAATAATGTTGACAAATGGACAAAAAGGGCACTGGGCGAATGTCCCATTCTAATGGAATATTGATGCTGTTTTACATGTGTGTGCAAATCCTTTCCCGTCTGACCAATGTAAAAGGAATCACATTGTTTACAACTAATTTTATAGATAATGCCTGAATTATTGGCCCTACCAATAATTCATTAACCGAACTTTTGTTAAGCGAGGGATGGCTGTATATACAGCTAGCAGAAAAGTAAATAAATGTGTAAATGTGTTAATTATGATATAGACAGCTTGATTGATATGTGAATAAATACCATGTATGTGATGCAATCACATACATGGTATTTATTCATGACAAGGGTAACTGCAGAGATATGTACATAGCAAAGATGACTGCTTGCATGTACAGCGTCCACCACACACTTTTGCAGCCACATTTTTTTAGTTCCTTACAGGCATCAGCTATAGGGCTTTTGCAACCAGGTACCATTAGATCCTTTTTCTCATACCCATTCACTAGGAGATGGCAATTGCATAATGGGTTTGAGGGCTTGACCCCATACATAGCCTGCTTGGTAAGCCACTCGAAGACTGTGCTGCTTAAGGTAGTTGGAGGGATTGCATCATATTGTTTGTTCATCTGAGTAAACTGTCTTTCTAGCTTTGTGTACTTCAGTTTCACTGCTAACTTTATCATATGCCAAAACTGTAAATGTTTGCAGAAATGGAAATGTGTTTTCAATTACAGTCAACCCTCGCTATAACGGACCCCGTTAGAGCGGATATCGGATAAACCAGACACACCACTGGCAACGTTAACCAGGAAAAGAAGAAGCGTGTGACCCTGTCGGTGACCCAGAAGCTGGAATTAATCAAGAAGTTAGAGGCGGGTGCTTCGGTGGCCAAGGTGTGTGCAGAGTATGGCGTGAAAAAGCAAACTGTTTCCGACATTCGTAAGGCCAAGGACAAGCTAACTTTTATATTTTTATTATATTTCATTATTTTCTGTATCATTTATCATGTATCGTGTTCAGCAGACAGTGCACAGTACTGTATATAGTATCTCCATTACCGTATCGTATACGTATACCGTAGGTTACCAGTACCGTTGGTTATATCGGACAATCGGCTATAACGGACACCTTTTCCCCCCTATTAGTCCGTTATAACGAGGGTTGACTGTACTTGTTTAGTTGGGCAGTTGGTGAGGAGTATTGTGGGGGTTGCGAAATTTTTCACAATCCCCCTTGATTTTTTAAATCCCACTGGGGGTTGAGAGATTTTTCACAAAACCCCCACCCTAATTTTCAAGTCCTATCTGGTTCTTCTCAAGTTTTTCTCTCCCCACAGGAGTCTAGTTAGTAAGCCTGTTAACTGTAAAAATACTGTAACTGTGCCAGACCTTGTTTGATCTTGGAACCTGGAAGCCTATCAAAAGGTTATGAAACCAGAGTAGATTGCCAGATAGACAGGCTGAGATTAATACAGACATGTCCTTTTGGAAGCCAAGGAAATTTGGAAAGCCTTTAAAGGTATGATGTTAAGTGCTCTAGCTTGTAATCCTTGGCCAGTGTACAATAGGAATAAAGACTTGTTCATAATTCTATTCCTAGTTATTGTGGTGGTGTCATTTGTATTTCACCATCATTATTAGTATTAATTATTATTATTAAAAGTAGACATATATAGAGATTTTTTGAAACTGACTGAGTATAGATAGGTGTAATAAATCCAGCCAGGTTAGAATCAGACATCAGACCTTTACTTTTTGCCCAGTTTGCAGTGCATGCTGGAGCCCAAGAGTTTCCTTTAGCCAAATCCAGTTATCTGTGATCCATTCATGTAACTAGCTAGAGAACCTATTATCATTATTATAGGATACCAGTCACATTATTCCAGAGTTTAGGGTTTTGCCCATGCTTGTTTGGCACTGATTATAGGTTGATTAACTGATGTGAGATAGGTTTGCCATAATTGTCAATGTTTGTATTTATTATTTTTATGTTGGTTATTTATTATTTGTGTGTTTTGATTTCATGAGTAAATTATGTTTCCCAGTGATTAATTATGAAGTCATGATTCCAGTTAATGTTTGTTGATTAATTGTCTGTTATGTTATTATTGTGACTAATGGTGCCTGGTGCATGTAACTAATAATCTTGTGTTGTCTAGGCAACCAGTTGGGACTAAACTCACAAGGTACAGATTCATCAGGCTTGGATGGTGGATCCAATCCAGTGGGAGCTACGCAGTCCATTGAGGTTGTGTCAACCACTGTTGGCCACTGGGATCTGCCCTGGAATCAGGCCTGTGACCCTAACACTATTAACTAGCTAACTGCCATGTATAAAGAAAAAACTCAGGTCATAGCGGGTATCAAGTTTGGAGGGTAGCTGGGCTGGGACAGGGGTTCACATTCTATGCAAGTCATTTCCGGTACTTGTCTCCCACTTGCTTTCTATCATTTCTGCCGAATCTCACTAAGTGTTATTTGTTTTCCAGAGGTTTTGGTAATTGTGATTCATTGTCACTCTTTTTGTTATGTATGTTTATACTTTTATACTGAATAATTATTTATTTCAGATATAATAAAGAGAAAAAAAATAGTAGTTTATTTCTACTAGATTTACCTTTGAATTCCAGCCCTTTCTTGGACTCTGAGTGGTTGGTTCTCCCACTCATTGGAGAGTTGGATTTAGTCACCCGAACTTGGGGGAGTGTTTTTCAGTTAATGTATGAGCTGGACCTGAATAGTCTCCCGGAAAGAAAGGGGAGTGAGTTTGGGAATAGAGCTTGGGAAGTCCTTTGCAGTTAACATGTGTCAGACCTGAATAATCTCCTGAAAATAAACCACTGACAAGAGAGGCATTCCTGGATACCTGAGGAGACTATCTCTTTGCCCAGTCTCTTGACTATCATGAACCCAGAAATGTGAAAAGGTGCTGGGTGATTCGATGATACAGATACTTGGAGACTATGGCCTACGCAGCCACTGCAGCAGTACAAATGCAGCAGTGGACTGGGAAAATTATTCCATGTTTGAAAAAATGTCTTCTTGCCTTTGCCTTGGAATCCTGACACTGTCACAGCCACTAAAAATATGGAAGAAGGGCAGACCTTTGCATCATTCTGATCCTAACTTCTCAACTAAATCATGGATAGGTAACTATCTGTGTTTTCCAGGTTGTCCAAAAGCTACCAAGAGTTCTTTCAAACACTGCCTCATACAACTTATCGAATACAGCTGCTGTAATCACTACAATATCTGTATCATTTGACAAAATAGCAGCATGTTTCACATCATTGTTCATGACAGCATGGGCCACATGAACAAATAATTGGGTGTCTGCCTCCTCATGGTTACAGTAAAGGTCAGAAGTTGAGGCATCCTCTGAATTAGAGAGAGCCAATTCACCTTTGGAAGCAAACACCAAGTTTTCCTTTGCTACTTTCTTTAAACTCTCTGCCAGGAATGGATACAATTCCTTTTTATTGTCATCATTTTGTAGGAAGCTCAGCCAGTTCTTGGACATTTTTCCCTCACTAGTCACTCTCCTTCTGCTTCCCCTACCTCTTGTAAGTCTAGTGTATGACTTTAAACTATTCAATCTGTAAATATCAAATACAATATCTGTTTGCTTGTGCTTACTGGCATAGAGCTACAATTGCTTCCTTGTAGGCTTAAAAATTCCCCCCTCTCAGAGAACAAATAAAAGCTAGAATTTTTAGCTCTGTTATAAGGACCATTTCCCAGTACTGAAATTGTGGAATCTCACTTTTAGAATCACACCATTCCTGGAAAGTCCTGTCTGTTTCACTTGCCTCAACATATTCCTCATATGCAGCTTTCATCTGATTGTAGACTGTATGCTGTCACTTGATGTGCTCTTCTCATCTTAGTAACACTAGCCACTGACAGAAAGGATTCTGCTGTGCCTGCAAATGCTACACCTGACTCCTTAATGGATGCAGTCCATCCATTGCCCTTTAACATGCATCCTACCATTCTAAGAGCTGCCATTTCAGTGTGAAATGTGCCCATCATAACAGCCAAGTTGCCATATTCATTTGGCCAGTGCCACTGTATTTGCTTAGCTAAAGCAAATAATGGCTGGTCAGCAGTAATAACAGGAGTTTGTGAAGGGTTAAGATATGATGATGTTTCTTTGACTTTGTCCATTACATGCTTTATGGTTGGCATTTCATGAGCTCCATCTCTTAGAAGAGGCATCGAGAGCCAACACACTGATGTCAAAGCTGTGTTCCCTTATTTGATTGGCATTGTGTGCAGACCATGTTACTTGCACAGAGTTAGTAAACTCCTGAGTAAGATGAACCATTTCAAGCCACTCATACTCTATCTAAATAAAATGGAGATGGCTCAGGTATTTCAGGCAGTTTATCTTTAGGTGGGAGTTGCTTTGTAAAGGCTGGCTGGCTTCACATTGGTGTAGTTCTCTGGCAAGTCTGGTATCTTCTTTGCATTCTTGTTCAGGACAAGATCATCTTGAGGTTCACCTGTTGATTCACTTTGAAAAAAGGAAATACTAGTTCCATGGAACGAGGTTTTAGCTGTTGATGCTGAGGGATTGTGGTCACAATTATCCACTGCACTAACTGTGAAAACATTAAATTTCAGTTGTGGTGGGCAAACTAATCCAATATCAATGTATCTCTTCATGACAGTTTCACCTAATTGACTTGATATTTCTAGCACCCTATCATAGCTAATGCTAAGGCCATGCTCAAACAATGTGTTGACAATTTCTTTTTTTCTTATTTTGGAATGCAGTCAATCCCAGAAAGACTGGAAAGGAAGGTTCTCTGTCTTTAGAATGTCTTTGATGCATTGCATTGGCATTATACTTGGCAAAACAATTGAATTGCAGTAGTTGTGCCAATGCAACATCACCTTTGGAAGCCCTGATATCCATGTGTGATTTTACACTACTGCCATGTGAAATGATACAAAATTTAGAAGCATTGGAGGGGTACACGACTTCATGTAATCATCAAGAGATCCTTGGAAAGTAGCTTTGCATTCTAATATCTGTTTCCTCAGGATTTGAGCTGCTTTTGAAACAAAGCATCTCCATACTCATTAACTTTTGCTAACACAAATCCAACATCTTTCTTGAAGACTAAGAGAATATCCCTTCCTTGTTTGAAACATTCTAGCTCTAAACCTAGCTTTGGAGCATGGTGTATAACAGTGATGTAGGTCTCGAGATTGGTCTCGGTCTCTAGACCGATCTCGAGACCCAATTTGCAGATCTCGATCTCGATCTCTAGACCGATCTCGAGAACCAATTTGCAGATCTCGATCTCGATCTCGGTCTCGACAGACGCGGTCTCAGTTTTTCTCCCCGAGACCTTTCGAGACTGTAATGAAAAATACATGTTATTGGCATACTCATGATGGTGGCTTGGTTGAACAGACACAATTCAGAATGTTTATAAAAGTAAGGGACTCTAGGTATTCACTAATCAGTCACCCTGTTTTGAGTTGCAGGGGTATGTGGGTCTGGATTTTTTTAGGTTAGCGCTACAAAAAAATTTGCCCCCCCCCCCCCCCCCCCCCCCCCCCCATCAGATTAATTTTATTGAAAATGGAAACACTAAATAGAGAATTATACATATTATATGTATATATAAGTATATATGTATTATAAGGCCACTTAGTGTTGCCAAATGGTGTGTCAACCTCTGTGGCGTGATAAAAACGATTACAGACTTTGTGTCAGATTCGACCACAACTCATGATGGTGGCTTGAAGTTATTTCATTCCAAGCATCCAAGACAGAAGGCCATTAACGATGCAATAGTAAAGCATCTCATTGTTGGATGTCATTAATGTCATATATATATACATTTTAACTGCAAACATGCAGTATAATTAACGTAAAGAACGACGCTTGTATAGGAGAATATTCCGCGCAAGATGAGGAGAGAACAAACAAATGAAAAAATGAGGTAACCACCCGGGAATCGTGTTTGCAGTTAAAATGTATATAATGTACGGCAAGCGGGAGGTGCCCCCTTGGGGCATTGGTTTCTGTGTGTATGTAAGAGAATTATGGCATTTGTTCGAGTGAGGCCCATGGTGTAATGGTTATCATATCTGACAGGTAATTGGAAGATCCCGGGTTCGATTCCCGGGTGGTTACCTCACTTTTTCATTTGTTTTGTTCTCTCTCCTCATCTTGCGTGGAATATTCTCCTATACAAGCGTCGTTTTTTACGTTATATATATATATATATATATATATATATATTATTTAGACCTTATGCTAATTGCCATGCCTCTGTTTATAGTACTGATATGTCAATTTATTTTTCATAGAAATGGTATTGGAAAAATGCTATACAGGAAACTCAGGCATGGAGAATGAACAGATACAGAGAGACAGCGCTCATTCTCACAGCAGCGATGACGAAATAAAACAGAGTCAAACCAAAGTGCCGAGACTAATGGCAAAATATCAAAGCTATCAGTCTAAGCAGAAAAACATTGAAACTGGGAAGATTTTGAACCGCAGGGAACAGTTGCGGCGGTACCTCTTAAGAGATCGATGAATCTCATATTTTAGACAACTGCTTTCCAATAAAGTTTTGGCACCAGAAAAGGGATAAATTCCCATCACTGGCCAATATTGCCATGACTGTTTTAACAGTGCCTGCCTCTAGTGCTCCAATTGAGCGTGTATTTAGCCATGGAGGCATAATAATGAGGCCCCACAGAAGTCGAACTTCAGCAGATCTTCTGAGTATGCTGATGCTCCTTAAGTGTAATGAGCACCTATCATGCTTTAAATAAATGCACAAGTCAAACTGGGTAGTGGCTACATTCATTAAGCCTTCTGTAACAGATATAAAACAAGTAAATAAATAAAAAGTACGTGTATATACCATATGTCCCACAAAAGAGTACACCCAACTTTAGATTGTACTAACTCCTCCAAAAATTGAGATATTTTGGATCTGTTTGTTTGATTTAATATAGCAAATTATTCTTTGTTAACGTTCAAATTTATTCATGTTTAAACGATTTAGTGTTTAAGCATCTGCTTTTAACTGAAGGGTACAACAAAATGGATTGCGCAAAATTGGTCAATGAAAAAATAATGTGTGTGCTATCGATGTAATGAAAAGACAAATACATAATAATAGATACTTTAACATAATTTTAATAAGATACAAAGCAGATTTTTCTTTATTCCTTATTGCAAAAGTTATGCTTAGTTTCGTTTTCTTCCAACATGACCGCCATTCCTATCAATACAAATCTGGAGTCGAGCTCTCATCTTCCCCATCACTCTTTTGATAAGATCTGGATTGTCTTTTAACAAGTTGATTTCAGCTGTGATGCGAGTCCTCAAATCATCTAAATTGATAGGTTGTGATGCACATACTCTATTTTACAAATGACCCCATAAAAAGTAATCACACAGGGTCAAGTCAGGGCTTCTGGGAGGCCATTCAATGTCATGGCCTGTAGCAATTACTCTTTGGTGGAAGACTTCCTGCAAGCGTTCCTTCACAATAACTCTCCTGTGAGCAGGAGCTCCGTCTTGCACCCACCAAATACGATTAAATCGGTTTCCATAAGTAATACGTATTTGTGGAAGGATTCCTCGGTCTATCATTTCTAGGTAAGCTTCACCATTTAGATTACCATCGTAAAAGACGGCCAATTAACGCTCCATTACCGCACAGTCCTACCCAGAGAGACAGTTTTTGTCTAGACTTATTCTTTTCGTAGATATGATTGTCAGGTGGATGATTTTTTGGTGCATACTGACGGCAGATTTGTCTGTTCACTAGACCATTCATAAAAAAGGCCGCCTCATCTCCAATCACTAATTGTTCTGTGAATCTTTCTGGTTTTTCAAGAAACCACTGGGCAAATCTTAGGCAGCAAGGTAGATCTCCTTCAATGAGTTGATGTCAAATTTCCATTCTGTATGGGTACAAATTCAAATCCTCACGAACTATTCGATGAAATGACATGCGTGAGAGTTCTGTACCATTTCGCCTGGTGGACACTTTTGGATGTCTCTCTAATAAATGCCGAACATGCTGAATGTTCTCATCTGTTCTTGCCGTCTTCGGATGGCCTGAATGTCCTTTGTTCAAATTGAGGACCGTTCCTTCTTCTTTGTATTTCCAAACATTCTTCAAAATTGTATGTTTAGTTGGAGAAGCTCTATCGGGAAATTGCAGTTCGAAGGTATTCTGAACTTGTTTTAAGCTTTTAGTTTGCAGATAAGTTGTGACCATGAGAACATGCTGCCTTCGTGTAAACTGCATGATAAGGGTTTCAAAGTTATTTATAAATTTAGTAATTCAGATTCTTCATTTATATGTATGACTCGTATCTTAGATACAAAAGTTCAAATTATTTTAAAAAAATATTTGCAATATCCTTCGACGTAAAAAGTAGCACATTGGTTAAAGCAAGAGGAGCTATCTGGCTGGGAGAAATTATCATTCCACGCAACCCATTTTGCTGTACCCTTCAGTTAAAAGCAGATGCTTAAACACTAAATCGTTTAAACATGAATAAATTTGAACATTAACAAAGAATAATTTGCTATATTAAATCAAACAAACAGATCCAAAATATCTCAATTTTTGGAGGAGTTAGTACAATCTAAAGTTGGGTGTACTTTTTTGTGGGACATATGGTATATATATTCATTTGTTAATTTATAGGCTACACTTTTTGCATTCAACACACTACATCTGAGAAAGTAGTTATTAGTTTATTAATATACTTAACATAGTCTAATTTCCATAGTAGTGTAAAACAAATTGAAAGGGCATGAGCTTGGTCTCAAATTTTAAGGGTCTTGATGTCGGAAGGTAGATCTCGATCTCGAACCTTTGATCTTGGGTCTCACAGGATCAGGTCTCGGTCTCGGTCGTGTCGACTACATCACTGGTGTATAGGTTGCTCTTTAAGTCTAGTAGAATTGATGGAAGGGTCTGACTCCAAATTGCAAAAGTCTGTCTCTGTAAAGCTTTACCAAATTAGTTAAATGAAAAGTTACTAGCTCATCTCCAGCAACCTGTTTACTTTCATGAATGTAAGAAATCAGTTTTGAGGGTGCTAAAGCATAGCTAGCCCTGTTGCTCATTACTTCTTCGTGTTTCTGTACATTTTCAAGAGATCTGAGTCTGTTACTTACGTAATTTGATGTAACATTTTGCATGATACTTCATTTCTAGAGCAGTGGCATCTGGACCACTAAGTTGGGCTATGAATCTAGAGTCATTTAAGCTGTTGGCCATTTCCTCTGAGTTTCACACTTGTATTTTCAAATTCCACTGATGTAAGTTTTTCTTTCATCAGATTCATTGCATATGAAGCATATATTTTGCTTTATGTCTATGCTGATGCATTTTGCTCTACTTGTTGAAGGTTCAGTGTCACTTGTACCTCTTTCCTTCCTCTTTCTACAGTGCCCGCGAAAAGTATCCGATCACCCTGGAAATTTGTATTTTTTACATAAAAAACAATGTTTAAATGTATACTAACCTTATATTAGTATTTTGTCATCTGTCCTTTGGTTTGGATGACTTGTTCTAGACGTTTTGGCATGGATTTAATCAAGTTTTGACAAACTTCCACTGATATTTCCTTGCACCATACCTTTTTGATGGCTTCTTGTAATTTTTCGACTGAGCCAGTGTCATGGCATTCAACCTTATTTTTTATTATTAGCCACATATTTTCTATCGGATTGAGATCTGGACTATTACCAGGCCAATCCAAAATATCAAATTTATTGTCAGTAATCCATTTTGTCACTATTTTGGCCCTGTGACATGGTGCACCATCATGCATGTATGTTTTTGTCCTTTGGATTGCCATTGCCATTGGAAGTTTATCCTGTAGCATTGCTAAATACCGTGCACCATTCATAGTTGTGTTCTTCGGAAGAAAATATAGGTTTCCACGCCCATAGTAACCGAAACAACCCCAAACCATCACACTTGGAGGGTGTTTCATTGTCTTTAGGGTGTATTTAGGGTCCATCCTATTTGAGCCAATGGGCCGGCGAACCTTTTTTGGACAACTTCTGAATGTCAAAAATGTCGACTCATCACTAAATAAAACCTTCTTCCAGTCATCAACAGTCCAATGAATATATTTTTTACAAAATGCACATTTTTTACGCATTTTTTCATTAATGAACGGTTTCTTAGCAGCATGGCGAGATGGTAATCCGAGTTCTTTTTGGAGCCGCTCCTGGATAGTTCGTTCAGAAACACCAGATAACAAATTATTCATATTAAATTTTATTTCTTTCGCAGTTATTGTTGGGTTTTTCAATACTAAACGTTTCATAAGTTTGTCTGTTCATGAATTTGTTTTTCTCGGTCTGCCAGATCTTTTTTAGGGACTGGCGTGGTTAGGCCGGCATTGTTCTTAGCCCGTGAAACCCATAAATTAACGGTACTTTGGGATATGTTTAATTCCTTAGCTATCTGTCTCTGTGATTTCCCACATGTATGCAAAGCAACAATAGCACCTCGACAATCACTCTTAAGTTGTTTTTTAGCACACATTATATATAAATTTTATTTACACCACTTTCTGTAAAAAATAACAAAATATCAATAAATTTACACAAACAGTGAAATCTGACAACTTTGAGACACAGCCACCCGCAATGAAGGCTACCAGAACACTAATTTGAGAATGCGTTGGATAGCTCTCATATCAGCGAGCAACCTCAAAGTTACCAGATGTCACTAGAACAAATAGAAAGTGAATTATGTGTCTCTGAATATCAAGGGAAAATATTGTATTTTCTTGAGTGATCAGATACTTTTCGCGGGCACTGTAGCTCTCTGAACTTGTGAATTACTGAACAACATGTAGCAACTTGAATGATACTTTGTATCATTTGCTAAAAGTGTCTGTTCGATTCCAGAGCCATTATTTAATTATACTGGGTTCAGTAGTAATGGCAGCTCATTCAACCTCTGCAACTCAGTGATGTTCATATCAAGCACTTTGTATCCAGACTGACCATGTCCTTGAGAGAAGTTTAGCTGTTTCAGTGCTTCAGATGCATTTTCTTGATGAAGGCAACACTTCCTCCAATCTGTTGTTGGCCTGAAGGTATCCATTTTGATTGTGTTTGACATAAGTGTCCTGCAATAAATATTTAGGCTACAACTCAGCACACATGTAAATTGATACTTTTTGTGTTGGGCTGAGATTAAAATAGACATCAATTTAAAGCCTTTATAAACGATCCAGAATACAGAGATACCAATATGTCAGATACAGATAAGTCACATTGAATAATAATGAAAATGAGAAAATAGTGGTTATGTGGAACATCAGACATCTACCCTCCATGTTCTCTCATCAATGACTGCTGGCAGCGCATGAAGAGAGAGATGAAAGCCTGTCAGAGCGCGCCAAAAATTGACTGCCAATTTCAAGACAAGCTTTCCTTCATTTTTATTATCTTTATTTACTATATTTATTATATTCTAATTATTTATTTAATAATTTTAGCACTCTGTGAATAGTTGTACATTATTACCATGAATTTTTACACATTAACAATATATGTCAATCATCTGGGATTTTGAGCACAATTTTGAATTTTTCAAATGTCAATTGGTCTTATCTATTAATGGAGGTCCTAATGTGAAATCATGCCAAATTTCATGCTTCTATTACTATCTGAAAGATTCTTAGTTCTTACTGGCCTTAGCCTCTACACTAGAAGGAAAAGTACCAGATGAAAGACAAAGATGAAAGAGATTGCAAAGGCAGGGTGTCAGTACAGAAGCACATTTCTTGAGAACAGCAGCAGGAACACCATCAGGACCATACACCTTTCTAGAGTTGGTGTCCAGATAGGCAGAAAAAATATCTTGGGAAGAGATTCTAATTTCAGACATAATTAAGTCAGAGGAAGGAGGAAATGGGGGAACAGCACTGCAATCATCCAGGGTTGAGTTGGAGGCAAAACTTTGAGCAAACCAACTGAGCTGTTAGAATGGAAAAGAAGAGAGAAAGAAGAAGTAAAGTTGTTGGAGAGGTTCTTGGCTAGGTGCCAGAAAGAGTAAGAAGAATTAGAATTGGATAGGTTTTCATATTTTTGTCTGATGAAGGAATTTTTGATGAGTTGAAGAACAGATTTTGACAATTCTGGGCAAAAATATAAGCTAAGTGAGAGTCAAGAGTTGGATGGTGATGGTACCTTCTGAAAGCCTCCTCTCTGTTGCAGATATCATTAGAACACAAAGTTAAACCAAGGTTTTCTGGCATTAACTAGTTGTAGGAATAGAATATGGAATGTACACCTCCATGCCTGAGAGAATCACCTCCCTGATGCAGTCAGTAGACTCGGAGGGGTCCAAGCCATGGAAGCAGTAATCTTAACCTGTTACATATACCTTTGCTTCTCCAAGAGCTATTAGAGTTGACAAGAGAAGCGTAATCTTTCAACAAGATGGGGCAACTTCCTACTATGCCATTGCTGGTTGCAACTTCTTGGACACAACCTTTCCTTAGTGCTGGATAGGCTGTGGTGGACCAATAGCATGGCCACCTCAATCACCTTACTTTACCACTTTGTATTTTTATCTATGGGGGTATGTTTAAACACTTGTGTATTGTGACAAACCCAATAGTCTGGCAGAACTCCATGATAGATAATGACTTAATGGAGTCTGAACATCAAGCACACATTGTAGTGACAAATGATAGTCATGTTGTGAAAATATGCTAAACTTGGACAGTTTGGAAATGTAAACCACCATACATACTGAATACACAGCAATTATTAAGAAAACTGATTATTATTTTTGCACCATTATTTCTTGGACACCATAAATTTTCAACAGTAAGGGTTAATATGATCCTAAGTTATGTTAAAAGGAGGTTCTTAACACCATTTAATCACTTTCAGGTTTGTATTGTAAACAAAATTACTTTTAACCAACATTTAAGCCCCCCTCCTGAAAAAGAAAAAAAAAGCATTGCATCACTAGCCATATTCATGTGTAGGATCAAGTGACTACTAATCCATGTAGCTATGCTAGTTTTATCTAGAAAAAGTTACTGTATTTCTTAGTTTGTGTTCTTCTCATTATCTCGCAGAGTGAATGGCACATGAACATTAAATTTTGCATTCTCCTTGGTAAAACATTAAAAATGTTACAGAAAATATAAGAGGATAAATCACTGAAGTGCAGCCAAGTGTACAAATGTCACAAACATTTCAAAGCAGCATGTGAATCTGTGAATAATGATCTAAGAAGTGGATCTCAGTCAATTTTTCACGCAGAAGATTACACTTCTGGAAGAATGGCATGCCAACTTCTGATGGAGAGTCACACATTTTGGGCAATATATTTAACACTTAAACATCTGTCTGCATAAACAAAATCATTCACAATTACAATGACCTTCCGCATGAGAAATTGATGGATATTCATTTCTTGGATCATCCTCAACCATCATTGTGTCATAAATGCAAAAACTTCACTTTTTTCTATGTGAAGGTCAAAATATGATAATTAAAACCCACTCTAATAGACAGAGTTTATTTCCACAACAGTTTCGATGCCCACTGGCATCCTCTTCGGGTGGATACAGAAGAACGAATGAACCAAAAACAAGAGGGAAAACAGTCCAGGGACCATTAAGAAATTTGCACCTAGGTTAGATCCCGTTCTTCCGACACTGGAAGGGCATTTTTTTTATTAAAGGGACCGCTTATAAATACATTCGCACAAATTTAAAACTTTCTTCTTGTTCTATACATACAGATGCTATTATTTTTACATAATTATTACATTTATTATTAAATTTATTACATTTAATATTGCATTATTATTTATTACAGAAATTATAAATTTATTATTACATTGATTATTATACTGTTGTTTATTATACAGAAATTGTAAGCCGAAAAACAAATGAAAAAGGTGAGAAGGAACCAATCCAGAGACCATTAAGGAATTCGCACCTAGGCTAGATCCCATTCCCATGACCCCAGAAGGGCTTCTTTTTTTTTTTATACTATCTTCTTGTTCCATACATACAGATTCTATTATTTGGACATAATTACTGCATTTATTATTGCATTTACATTTTTTAACATTTATTATTATTACTTTTACACTAATTATTACATTTATTTTATTACCTTTATTATTACATTTATTGCATTTATATTTATTTCCACATTTATTACTTCCATTATTACATTTATGTTTATTTCATTTACATTTTACTGAAAAAAAAAAATGAATCAATCAAAAGCAAGTAAGGAAACAATCCAGAGACCTTTAAGAAATTCACACTTAGGTTAGAACCCATTCACCTGATGCTGTAAGGGATTTTTTGACCAAGAATCTCATTAAAGGGTCCAACTTATAAGTACCTTCGCACAAATTAAAATCATCATCTTGTTCTATACACAGATTCTATTTTTCTTTTGACATAATTATATTACATTTATAAAGTACAGTCGTCCCTCGGTATCCGCAGGGAATTGGTTCCAGGACCCCCCGCGGATATCAAAATCCGCGGATGCTCAAGTCCCCTATATAAAATGGTGTAGTATTTGCATATAACCTACGCACATCCTCCCGTATACTTTAAATCATCTCTAGATTACTTATAATACCTAATACAATGTAAATGCTATGTAAATAGTTGTTATACTCTATTGTTTAGGGAATAATGACAAGAAAAAAAAGTCTGTACATGTTCAGTACAGACGCAACCATCGTAGGCCTAACTACATAGTACACGTCAGCAACAACGTAACAACGTAATGAGTGCTGGAGAGAGACTCAGGATCTGTGAAATGGCAGGAGGCTACAGCAGGGTATGCCTACACATCACTTCATTCGCATGGATTCAGCGTAGTGCTCGGCGTGCGGCAAATTCAAGTCTTGCTTTTTGGAACTTTCTGGAATTTTTTTTTCCTGAATATTTTCGATCCACAGTTGGTTGAATCCGCGGATACGGAGGGCCGACTGTACCTTACTTGATTCCCAATCTATATCATGATTATTTTGGCTGGCATGATAAAAAATGGCATTATTAGTATTACAACTTCTGAAGGCATATTTGTGTTCTTTAATACAGGTTTCAATATTTCTTCCAGTTTCTCCTATGTATACTAAATCATAACCTTTACAGGGAATGCTGTAGACACAGGCTTGTTCCTGTTTTGCAACGTTATTCTTAACCAATTTACTTTTCATGGTAGACAAATATTTGAATGCCAAAGCAAACTTAAAATCTTTCGTCAATGGTTTTACTCTTTCTAAGCCGGCAATGTAAGGCAAACTCACATATTGTTTTTGGTTAACTGAAGGTTCCCGAGGGGCATAAAAAGATTTTCTGGCTTTAAAATACGCCTTTCTGATAAATCACTCAGATATTTTAAATCCTTAAAAATATTCCAAATCTTTGAATATTCCGGGTCCAGCAAATGTGGGCTACAAATCCTGAGTGCTCTTAGAAACATGGAAGAAATAATTGAGCTTTTAACCCCTTCATCATGATATGAAAAATAATGAATGTATGAATTACAATGAGTAGGTTTTCTATAGACCATGAAATTGGTCTTTCTGCTTTCGTTAATGACCAAAACATCTAGAAAAGGTAATTGTTTGTCATTCTCCCATTCATATTTAAATTTAATAGAGGGAACAAAATTATTTAATGACTGAAAGAAAGTGTCAAAGTTGTTCCAGTGGTCAGGCCAAAATGAGAAAATATCATCTACATAATGAAACTAAATTAGATTTCTGGGACATATTGTTTGCAACAATTCCGACTCATAATATTTCATGTATAATGTACTTAGTATTAGGGAAAAAGGGGACCCCATTCCCATACCAAAACATTGCAAATAAAATTCTTCACCGAAGGAGAAGGCATTATTGGTGACACAGAGTTTTATCAGTTCTAAAAATACAGGTGTGGGCATGCCTAGTTCTACGTTACATGTTGGCAATTTTTTATCTAAAAAACTAAGTACATCATCAATGGGAACTTTCGTAAACAAGGACTCAATGTCAAAACTGATCATTCTTCTCTGCGCTTTAAATCTAAGGACATAACTTTGTTAATAAAGTCACAGGAATTAGTGATGTGCGAGCCTGAAAATGTACCAACTAATGGGGACAATTTATCTGCAAGAAATTTAGATAACCTGTAACTAAAGGAACCCGTGTGTGAAACAATGGGATGGAGTGGTATATTAATCTTATGGGTTTTGGGTAAGCTGTAAATGTGGGGGAGTTTGGGGTTAATCTGTAGAAATCTTTTAGGGTTAATCGCTGGAACATCTTTTAATAAGTTTCTGATAGTTTTGTTGAATTCAGCAGAAAGGCGCTTTAGGGAGGACGATCTCACTTTGGTGTAGGGGGTAAATCCAGGTTAAATAGACAGATAAACAACACAGTCCTGTCTTCAATTTGCATAAAACTTGGTCTGGGGTCATTTTTTAGTGAAAAAAACAAATTCCCAAATTTTTTGAAAATTGGTCAAATAGGTCAAAATTTGGGGTTAGGTCAAATTTTGGCCAAATCGTGACCTAAGAATTTTTTAAATCCCTATATCTTGGCTTCTAATTGTCGTAGGGTAGCTTAATAAACTTTATATGGATGGAAGTGGAATGAGCTCTAGTTTCCAAAAATGGTACTTTCATTGGGATAATTTAATAAAAAAACACTTAATTTTGAAAAAACAAAAAAATTACAGGATTTGACATTGAAGGGATCAATTTTTAAAAAAATTTCATTGAAGAAAAAATGTTACCAGAGCAAAGATCTACCATAATCAGCAATAAAAAGTTAGCTCATAGGCCATTATATAACTTAAAACTTAAAACTTAATTTTATTAATGCTGGCTTTCTTCATTTTTTAGGTAAATTTACCTGTTTTTATGGGGCTCTCATCTAAATACCATAATATTTTATCGCTAAGTATATCCTTATTATGTGGATCTTCCAAAAAAATTTCCTTAACAGGTGGAGCCATAGAAATATTTGTAGATAAGCTACTACTGCGCTCAAAGGATTTTCATTTGCTGGTAAAGGACACAGTTTTTGTAGCGGTACAGCCTCTTCTGCTGGTGTTGGTACAGATTCCAGTATTCCAGGTTGACTTCTTATTAAGGTGTAGCAATTGCTACACAATAGCTGATCCTTTTGAAGAACTCCATACCTTACAGAAGCCATAAGTTCCGTAACTTTTTTAATATTATTGAAAATTCTTTTTTTGTGGTTTTTTAAAGGATCACAATATAATTTCTTATTTTTTGGCATTTTTTAAAGTTATTTAGGTAGATATTTAGGTACACCTACCTGTATCTTTCAATATACATGGTGTTTCAAGAGGAAAGGTCAATACTTCGGGAGGTGATAGTATCAGTCATTGTAAGAAAAAAAGTTCATATGAACACGTGTCTAATTCTGAATGGTTACGGAGATAGAGCTGTTTGAATCTACAAATACAAAAGCATTGTTAATGGTAATCAAGAAAGAGAAACCAATTACTGTTTCTAACATTTCTAACAGAAATGACAAATTTGTTGCAGTTTACAATACATTTTCAAAATTCCCACCATCAACTTCAATGCACTTTGCAACTCATGTGCGAAGATCGCGTGTTGTTTGTCTGAGTTGATCTTGACATTCCTTTATGCGGGCAGCAGCATCCAAAATGCGCATGAGCAATTCGTCTTATGTATCTACCTTTCTTTTGTAAACTTGACTTTTCATCCACCCCCACAAACAATAATCTAATGGAGAGAGTCTAGAGACCTTGGTGGCTATTGAATGGGACCACCGCGGCCAATCCATCGACCAGGGAAAGTTTGATTTAGGTATTGCATCACCAGATGGGTAGAATGTGGAGGAGCTCTGTCATGCTGAAAGTATATACCAGCACGTGTAGCCAAAGGAACATCCTCCAATAATCCTGGCAATTCATTTTGCAAAATTCTAGGTAACTTTGTCCTGTAAGTCAATTCTCTAAAGTAACAGGGCCAATCAGCTGATCATCGATGATACCACACCACACATTGGCAGAGAAGCGATGTTGAAAATTTGTTTCCACAGTAGCATTTGGACTTTCGTCTGACCACCAATGACAGTTACGAGTGTTGTTGATACCGTCACAGGTGAAAGTAGCTTCATCAGTGAACAGTATTAATCAAAGCAATCGGCAATTAGCATTTACCCAATGACAAAATTCCAGTCGCATGGCAGCATCTCCTGGTTGAAGGTGTTGTACACGCTGTACATGATATGGATGCAAGCCTTTCTCACGTAATGTTTGCCATACTCTTGTGTGTGGTACACAGAGACATGTAGAAATTCTTTGTGAGCTAGTAGCAGGACTACACTCTACCAACTGAAGAATATTTTCCACCTCATCCACATCGTGTTGACCTTCATGTTCAGATGAAACATGAGCGCTGGGAAGTGTACCAATCTCACACAATGTGTTGAAAACCCTGGTAACACTCTTTGATCCGGAATTCTGCAGTTCAGAAATCGTCGACGGCATTCTGCAACCGCAGCTGTTGCACTTCCAGCACAAAAACTGTAGACACACCATATCTGCATATTCCGCATGTGTGACGGTGTGTGGCATTCTTAACACTGCTTCAAACACCAAACTATGTCACTCACGACAGTCAGCTGTCGATTGGCTTATGTTACATGCTTACATTACAGCTTACATGGTTCAAGGTTATAGGGGAGGGAAGGGGGAGGAAGAGCTGCACGTGCATCAGATTCAAACAGCTCTATCTCCGTAACCATTCAGAATTAGACACATGTTCATATGAACTTTTTTCCTCACAATGACCGATACTATCATCTCCCGAAGTATTGACCTTTCCTCCTGAAACACCCTGTATATTTATTAAAATCTGAAAATAGAAAAATAAAAAATAAAAAATGAAGAAAGCCAGCATTAATAAAATTAAGTTTTAAGCTATATAATGGCCTATAAGCTAACTTTTTATTGTGATTATGGTAGATCTTTGCTCAGGCAACATTTTTCCTTCAATAAAATTTTTTAAAAAATTGATCCCTTCAATGTCAAATCCTGAAATTTTTTTTTTTTTCAAAATTAAGTTTTTTTTATTAAATTATCCAAATGAAAGTACCATTTGTGGAAGCTAGAGCTCATTCCGCTTCCATCCATATAAAGTTTATTAAGCTACGACAATTAGAAGCCGAGATATAGGGATTTCTTAGGTAGCAATTTGGCCAAAATTTTACCTGACCCTAAATTTTGACCTATTTGACCAATTTTCAAAAAAATTTGGGAATTTGTTTTTTTCACTAAAAAACACCCTCAGGCCAAGTTTTGTGAATATTGAAGCTGTATTAGTGTTATATCAGCACTTCTACCTGTCTATTTATCCTGAATTTACCCATAGGTGAATTCATCACACCCAAAACCCATAAGATTAATATACCACTCCTTCCCATTATTTCACACAGGGGTTCCTTTAGTTACAGGTTATCTAAATTTCTTGCAGATAAATTGTCCCCATTAGTTGGTAAATTTTCAGGCTTGCGCATCACTAATTCCTGTGACTTTATTAACAAAGTTATGTCCTTAGATTTAAAGCAGGGAAGAATGATCAGTTTTGATGTTGAGTCCTTGTTTACGAAAGTTCCCATTGATGATGTACTTAGCTTTTTAGATAGAAAATTGCCAACATGTAACATAGAACTAGGCATGCCCACACCTGTACTTTTAGAACTGATAAAACTTTGTGTCACCAATAATGCCTTCTCCTTCAGTGAAGAATTTTATTTGCAATGTTTTGGTATTGGGATGGGGTCCCCCTTTATCCCCAATACTGAGTACATTATACATGGAATATTATGAATCGGAATTGTTGCAAACAATATGTCCCAGAAATCTAATTTGGTTTCGTTATGTAGATGATATTTTCTCATTTTGGCCTGACCACTGGAACAACTTTGACACTTTCTTTCAGTCATTAAATAATCTTGTTCCCTCTATTAAATTTAAATATGAATGGGAGAACGACAAACAATTACCTTTTCTAGATGTTTTGGTCATTAACAAAAGTGGAAAGCCCAATTTCACGGTCTATAGAAAACCTACTCATTGTAATTCGTAAATTCATTATTTTTCATATCATGATGAAGGGGTTAAAAGCTCAATTATTTCTTCCAAGTTTCTAAGAGCACTCAGGATTTGTAGCCCATATTTGCTGGACCCGGAATATTCAAAGATTTGGAACATTTTTAAGGATTTAAAATATCTTGAGTGGTTTATCAGAAAGGCATATTTTAAAGCCAGAAAATCTTTTTATGCCCCTCGGGAACCTTCAGTTAACCAAAAACAATATGAGAGTTTGCCTTACATTGCCGGCTTAGAAAGAGTAAAACCATTGATGAAAGATTTTAAGTTTGCTTTGGTGTTCAAATATTCATCTACCATGAAAAGTAAATTGGTTACGAATAATGTTGCAAAACAGGAACAAGCCTGTGTCTACAGCATTCCCTGTAAAAGTTATGATTTAGTATACATAGGAGAAACTGGAAGAAATATTGAAACCCGTATTAAAGAACACAAATATGCCTTCAGAAGTTTTAATACTAATAATGCCATTTTTTATCACGCCAGCCAAAATAATCATGCTATAGATTGGGAATCAAGTAAGGTACTTTATAAATGTAATAATTATGTCAAAAGAAAAATAATAGAATCTGTATGTACAGAACAAGAAGATAACTTTAATTTGTGCGAAGGTGGACCCTTTAATGAGATTCTTGGTCAAAAAATCCCTTACAGCATCAGGTGAACGGGTTCTAACCTAAGTGTGAATTTCTTAAAGGTCTCTGGATTGTTTCATTACTCGCTTTTGATTGATTCATTTTTTTTTTTTTCGGTAAAATGTAAATGGAATAATAAACATAAATGTAATAATGGAAGCAATAAATATGGAAATAAATATAAATTCAATAATGTAATAATAAAGGTAATAGAATAAATATAATAATTAGTGTAAAGGCAATAATAATAAAAGTTAAAAAACGTAAATGCAATAATAAATGCAGTAATTATGTCAAAATAATAGAATCTGTATGTATGGAACAAGTAGATAGTATATAAAAAAAAAGCCCTTCTGGGGTCGTGGGAATGGGATCTAGCCTAGGTGCGAATTCCTTAATGGTCTCTGGATTGTTTCCTTCTCGCCTTTTTCATTCATTTTTCAGTTTACAATTTCTGTATCATAAACAACAGTGTAATAATCAATGTAATAATAAATTTATGATTTCTGTAATAAATAATAATGCAATATTAAATGTAATAAGTTTAATAATAAATGTAATAATTATGTAAAAAATAATAGAATCTGTATGTACAGAACAAGATAGATTTAAATTTGTGCGAATGTACTTATAAGTGGGTCCCTTTGATAAAAAAAATGCCCTTCGTGTCGGAAGAATGGGATCTAACCTAGGTGCAAATTTCTTAATGGTCCCTGGACTGTTTTCCCTCTTGTTTTTGGTTCATTCGTTCTTCTGTATCCACCCAAAGAGGATGCCAGTAGGCATCGAAACTGTTGTGGAAATAAGCTCTGTCTATTAGAGTGGGTTTTAATTATCACATCATTGCGTCATTTGCATACTTTGTAGACATCATGTGGTGTGATAATTATCTGATCCTGCACATGCACAATGTATACTCCCACTAAATCTATAGACACATTCTGTGGAATTTGTTGTGTTTTAACTTCATACATAAATATGGACCTCTTCCAAGAATTTTTTAAAGCTACCTCAGAGAAAGGTCACATCTCTATGGGGTATGCTAATATATAAAAAGGGCTGATACCTTGAAGAAAGGTAACATATCTATGGGTATACTAATATATAAAGGGGCTAATAACACTATAGGCACTAGATAAAATTTTCATTCTATAGGCCTAAACTCTCACCTTCATTAACTTAACCCAAAGCTCATTGTCATTAATATTCAAAACTTATTTAGATAAAACCATGAAAAAATTTGTTTCTATAACCTTATAGTGATATCTCAGTTAAGTTAATGACAACTAACTGCCTGTGTGTGACCCGTAGCATACAAGGAGGGCTTCCAAGTGTCATTCCATAGATGAAAACTAATTTTAAACAATTTTACCAGATAAAAAATGGATAGACACCTTTAAGGCATGGCATAACTTAGGAAAATTATGGAATACTAATGTACATCCACCATTTTTAATTAATCTACTTTTCTGGTTTAAGAACTGTGATTGTACCAGGCCCAGTATTAGCCTTTAAATAATTTACAGGTAATGGTTTTTCTCCAAGGGATCCTATAAAAAGTATAGGCCATATACAACCTGATGAAGCAGCAAATACCCGAGCACTCTTCACCTCTGTCCTTGCTTTCAAGTACAACACTAAAGACTTCCTTATCTTAGTCATATGAGAGAGAAAAGTAACTAACAAAAGATACTCTTATTTATGAGTGCAAAGAAACTAGACCCAATTTATACTAAAAAATAATAATTACATGAATATCCATTTGTTTATCCAGTTATATATATATATATATATATATATATTAGTGTGTCCCAATTTTTTTTGTTCCTGAAGTTTGTCATGCACACACCCCTAATTTCTTCCACTCGTGAAAACATGCCAGCAAGATGAATTTCATTCGTGTTCTTTAATTTTAAGGGTCCCCTCAAACCATGTGTTACTATTGCTGAACGGCTACTCTCTACCTTATACTAATTGTAGCATATTTCTTTTCAGGTTATGGATACAAGAAAGCAGGAGACTGTGTGGTTGGTGGGGGGTGTTGCGAAATGAACCCCTGGAAATCCTGTGTCAACTCCCGACAGTGGGAGATGTTCTTCGACGTCTGTTGTTTTTCACTCGGAAGAAAAATATCCACGGCGGAAGCTGCTAATGTGGTAGCTGATAAGGTTATGGTGGTGTGGGCTTGGGCATCTATTCCGACCTCCCACAAGCCCAAGTGCGTCGAGAGGATCAAGGCCCTCTCCACGGACTACGAGAAGGTTGCCAGAAACTGAAACCTGTGGGGGAGAGAAGCAACTGGAGCGGGAAAAGGGATTCCAAGCCAACCTGAATACACTGTTCAAAACAGCTCATGCCAACGCCATGAAACTCATCAAAGTCCCCGAAGATCGAGACTTTCTGAATGACCAGCGAACCGTGCGGAAGATGTACATCGGAGGAGAGGACCTGGAGTTTGCTCGCAGGGCAGCGGAGCAGGAGAAACGCCGATCAGCTGAAGAGAAGAGGAAGAAGAAAAGCCGCGAAGAGATGGACTCACTGCAAGCAAAAGGAACGGTGAAAAGTGGGTCTTCTTCTTCTTCGGAGTCCATGGCCAAAGCATCCAATGATGATGTCCAATATTCCTCTCCTGGTCCTTCGGCTCCTCGATCCGCTCCCAAGGACGGCCAAGTATCGGCAAGGAGGATCATACAATATCCCAATTTTGCTGCAGCCCTGGATCGAACTGGAACCTCAGTACGCCAAGCGATGCACATTGTGGCTCCAGCACTCGCTGCCGCGGGAGTTGAGTTATCCTCAGTCACCTTGTCCAAATCAAGTCTTCACCGTTCACGGCAGAAGTCCAGGAAGAACTTGGCAGCCGGAATCAAGACCGAGTTCAATCCTGATATGCTGTTTGTTGTCCACTTTGATGGCAAACTCCTCCCTGATTTGGATGGAGGGAAATCGGATTGCATACCAGTGCTGGTCAGTGGAAAGAATCTTGAGAAGTTGTTGGCGATCCCAAAAATCCCTGACAGCACGGGACAGCGGATGGCTGGAGCTGTTCTGAAGGTGCTGGACGATTGGCCGCAAGTTCAACCATGGATTGCCAGTCTCTGCTTCGACACAACAGTGGCGAATACCAGTATTCACAGCGGCGCTTGTACGATTACACTAGGCAACAAAGATTTTGTTACAGAAGACCAAATAGGTGCTCCTAGCTAATTTTGGTATGCTGATTTCAAATCTATAATTAGATTTTTTCTATCACGTCTAGATTTTGTGTAAAATGCAAATCACTTTTAGTAAAATTTTCTACCACGTCCAGATTTTGGTTTTAATCGGCTTAATGCCAATAATATGAAACTTGCTTTTCAAGGTTAAAGCAATTTTTTTTGCCAACTATATACAAATTCGAACAATTTTGATAAATAAAATTTATCCCGAGTTGGCAACACTGAGTCAAGAGCATAGTAATGGGCAACGGCCCAACGGTCAGTCGCTACGTGACAGTCAAGCAGAACGGTTGTTGAAGCTCTCTGCTGATGAGCAAGTGACAGGTTGTGGTGACTTGTGTGTTTTTATAGCATTTGTTTTGTACTACGGTGTGTATTTCTTTTTAGTTTGCACATCGTAATAATTACTTTCTACGTTTTTTCAGATATTGTATGGTAATTCAAAATAGCATCAAATAGACGTGCTTGTGTAAATCACCCAGACAACTTCTGCTTTGTCTGTGGACAATATACACCTAAGCCACAACGTAGAAACATAACAACAAAGATTAAACTTGCCTACAAGTGTTATTTTGACTGTAAGTTAGGAGACCAACAGAGGGACTGGGCACCACATATTTGCTGTGCACAGTGCAATGCAATGTTAATAGCTTGGATGAATGGTAAAAGAAAAGCTATGCCGTTCTCAGTCCCCATGGTTTGGCGTGAGCCGAAAAATCACTTCAATGATTGTTATTTTTGTTTGACAAAGATTGCTGGTTTCACAAAGAAAAACAAATCAAAGATCACGTACCCAAACTGCGAATCAGCAATGAAACCAGTACCACATGATGAAACAAATCCACCACCAGTTCCACCAGCAACGATAACAGACAGCAGTTCATCTGAAGATTCTGCTAGTGATATAGAAACAGGGAAAGATGGCATATATGTTCCAGATGCAAATATTTCCCCACATTTGTTAAGTCAAGCGGAGTTAAATGACTTAGTGCGCGATTTGGAATTACCAAAAGAAAAGGCAGAGTTGCTTGGTTCAAGACTTCAAGAATTTAATCTTCTCCAACCAAACACCAAAGTTTCCCATTTCCGCCATCGCCATTTGCAGTTTTCATCATTTTACTTACAGGAAGAAAATGTTTGTTTCTGCCACGATATCAGTGGTCTGATGCAAGGGATTGGCTGTCGCTATGATCCAAAAGAATGGAGACTGTTCATTGACTAGTAAAGCTAGCCTTAAAGCTGTATTACTGCACAACGGCAATGAAAAACCTTCAATACCTGTAGCACATGCCACTGGCCTTAATGAGACTTATGAATCGATGAAACTGCTGCTAAGACTCATCAAATATAAGGACCACACATGGAATATTTGTGGCGACCTTAAAGTTGTATCATTACTTCTTGGGTTACAGTTGGGCTACACAAAGCATATGTGCTTTTTGTGTCTATGGAACAGCAGAGATGACAAGAACCACTACAAAAAACATGATTGGCCATCTAGAACTGAACATGTTGTTGGTAAATACAATGTGAAACACCCAGCACTTATTGACCCTCAGAAAGTACATCTTCCACCACTTCACATTAAACTTGGCCTTATGAAAAATTTTGTGAAGGGTATGGATCATCAAGGTAGTGGTTTCCAATATTTAAAGGATAAATTCAAAGGAATATTGACAGATGCTAAGCTAGAAGCTGGAGTTTTCACTGGACCACAGATCCGTAGTGTCATCCACGACTCATCATTTCCATCTAACCTAAATGAGAATGAACTAGGAGCATGGACATCTTTCGTTGAAGTTGTCAAAAATTTTCTTGGAAACCACAAAGCTGAAAACCACCGTAAACTCGTAGAAAACATGCTTAAATCTTAGGAAATAATGGGATGCAGAATGTCTTTGAAAATTCATTTTTTACATTCTCATCTTGACTTCTTCCCGGCCAACCTTGGGGCTGTAAGTGACGAGCATGGTGAGCGCTTCCACCAACAGATCTCAGTTATGGAAAACAGATACCAAGGTAATTTCAACCCAAATATGATGGGAGATTATTGTTGGTTCCTGCAGAAGGAGAGCTCGTCATCCTACAAGCGACAAAGGAAGAGGACACACCAAAGTTTCACTTAAGAACAGGAATTTGCCTTTCAGTAGTAACAACAAAATACTAACGCGCTTTGGGTGGATGGTTGGGCGCAGGGGTGGTAACTCCGCCAGCGGAATTCCGCTGTCTGTCTTAAGCCAGAATAAAGGAGGAAAGCCATCCCTGTTCACTAATTATTTAAGTATGCTTAACATAAAACGTGGCACGGAAAAGTAGCTTAGACGGCTTTCGTAATAGAAGCGGGTGAGAAAAAAAATGAAAAATAGGGGTTTTCGGTTACACAAAATCTGGACGTGATAGAGAAATTTTGATATCAGATCTGAAATTAGCATCAGCGCTTTAGTAGGAATCAGTAGTTCACGTGTCAGTAACAAAAAAAAAGTTAAAATTTGTTGCCTAGTGTTATCCAGGACCAAATGGACTGCCGCGTTCTTTTCCTGGCTTGCAGACACCACATGATGGAATTGGTAATCACCTCAGTCTTTGACCTGTTCTTCAGGTCTTCTGGCCCCGAAATTGCGCTGTTCGCTCACTTCAAATCCCAATAGGAGTTCATCGACCAGAAGCAGGCTTCTCCGTTCAACGGCGATGGCCCAAGCGACATCCTTTCGGAATGGGTGGCGTTGAAAAAAGAGCAGATTGTCCACTTCATTGAAGACCAGCTTGAAGTTGGCCACCCAAGAGACGATTACTGGGAGTTCCTGATCCTCGCTCTGGTCTTCCTCGATGGTCATGGCAAACGAGATCTCCGGTACAATCTTCCTGGAGCATACCACCGGGCCAGGTGGATGGCCAAAGGCATTTACTGTCTTAAGATGTTCATCTTCCGAAGCCAATTCCACCTGACCACTCACGAGGTCCGGTCACTATGCAGGATAAACGTCTTTGCCATCACCATCTACCTCCAGAGGTGGTTCGAGGCTCCATTGACGGCGGACGCGCCTGATAATGACCTGGAGCTGTTGGAGGACCTAGAGCGGTACAAGGCGGTGGATCATGATGTAGGTACCGCCGCATTGACGAAATTCCGGGGCCACCTCTGGTACCTAAGCGAAGATTTAGCCGGACTCGCTATGTTCTCCTCCAAAACCACCGATGCAGAGAAGATGGCCATGCTCCAAAACCTGCACAAGAAGACCAAAAACCCAAAAGATCTGCGTCGGCTGGAGGGAAAGAGTGTCTTGACCGTGAGATGGTCAAATTTGAGCACCTTGGTCACGAAAAGGACTCAAAACCTTTTTCATTGCCTGAAGCTGCCAGTTCCAAAAACCCCCAAAGATCTCGAAGGATGTGCACCATCGTTGAAGTCTGTGAACGACGGCAGAATGGGCGGTGAAACTGGCGGAAGATTTCAATGAGGGCCTGACAAAAAACGAGGAGGAACGGCAGCTCGTGTACCAAGTCGTCGAATACCACCGCCAGCAGTTCCCCTCAGCAAACAAAAAGATCCTCTGTCCCCCGAAATGAAATGTGCCATTAGGAAGAATTTCCATTTCCTTTAATTTAGTCATTAGAAAGAATTTACATTTCATTCTTCCATTCTAGAATGATTAATGCTGAGCATTTACGTTTGTTCATATAGGGTCGAATAAACAAGGTCAATGAGGGGACCCTTCCCCTCCTAATAGGCCAATGAAATTTTGCCCATTTTTTCCTTTCTTCAAGTGTAATTAATTAAAGGGGTGTGCGATTTGACTCTTGCAAATTTTTATTTTCACATGTGAGGCTGGGACACCCTAATATATATATATATATATATATATATATATATATATATATATATATATATATATATTATATGAAGAACAACCCTTGTGTAGAAGAGCGTTCCACACAAAATGAGGGAGAACAAACAAATGAAAAATGAAGTCCATAGTGTAGTGGACAGCATATCTGACTGGCAATCGGATGATCCTGGGTTTGATTCCCAGGTGGTCCCTCATTTTTCATTTGTTCATTCTCCCTCCTCATCTTGTGCGGAATGCTCTTCTACACAAGCGTCGTTCTTTACATTAATTATACTGTGTGTTGTTTGCAGTTAAAATGTATATATGTATGGCATGCGAAGGTGCCCCCTCAGGGCATTGGTTTCTGCTTGTATGTAGGAGAATTACGACTTCTGATTGATCGAGGTCCATGGTGTAGTGGATAGCATATCTTACCAGCAATCGGATGATCCCGGGTTCGATTCCTGGGTGGTACCTCATTTTTCATTTGTTCGTTCTCCCCCCTCATCTTGTGCAGAACACTCTTCTACACAAGCATCATTCTTTACATTAATTATACTGTGTTGTTTGCAGTTAAAATATATATATATACACAGTCAATCCTTTATGTCTATCATTAAGTGGTTCCTTGAAAATGTGATGCATAAATAATAATTTACCACAAAAGACCCAATGTTATAAATGAAGGTTACATTCCCAAATCCCCAGGTCTCAAGTATAAAGTGCCTTTAGTAGTTGAAAAATGACTTTCTAACATGTTTTTAGCCTTGATATAACACAGTATAAATCTCCAAAGAAATAAAATGAATATCAAACTGCAAATAAATTTAATCAATTATTTACCAAAATAATAACCAGAGCAATGCAAGACAACTGTCCAGTATGGTATTCAGAGAACAGACTGAGGGCAGATTTGAAGTTTGAAAGTTCTAGACACTGCCCCAGACAACAAATGTATGAATGAACAATGAAATGCACATTGCTTTGCCTTGGGGGTAATGGGCAAAGAACTGGATAAGCAGGAATGCATGACAGATATGGGGGGGGAGGGGGATGGTATTAATTGATTAATGATGAATAAGTGAAAAATAGATAATGGGGATGGACTGTATATACCAAAGTTTAATGTACAAATAATTAGTTCAGCCTTTGTGTGTTGTTGCAAATTACTCCTTTTCAGTTGCAGGAATTTCTAACCAATTAACATTCAATTTCTGAAGATATATTGGGGGAAAAATTTATATATATTTATATATATATATATATATATATATATATATATATATTACACACCGGTGTGGTATATATATAAAGGAATGCATAGGTTTGGGTACATTATTTTACGTAATATTTATGATACACAATCTAAAACCTAAGAGTCCTAGAGTTTAGACAACCAACTGACTGATTTACGCTCACACTTCTAAAAATTCAGTAAACACTTTACATCTTTCTGTACCAACTACCAGTTCATAAATGCACTACACTACACATTGGGTGCTAGGTACTCAAATTACAATAATGGGTTATAATGAGTAGTTAATAGATGCGCTATGGGGTAATAGGCCTAAGGATTAGGGGTACAAACTTTTATGTAGGCATCTAACATTCTAGCCCACTTCACTATCCATCAATATAAAACTGGATAGGACAGTGCACAAAAACAATGTGGCGCATTTTAGTATGGCTTAAAAAAAAAAAAAAAAAACTCCAAATAATTTTGAGGAGGGAAATAATAATAAAGTAGAAAAGAAGAAGATATAAGTAAAGAAACCAATAAATGAATAAATGTCCTATTCAGTTCTTTATGCAAGGGACCTAAAATGGTGCAATTACATCCAGTGACAAACACTTAAGGAATTGTTGGATATCGGATCACCTAATGGGAGAGAGAGACCTATATTTAACTATGGTACTGCTAAACCTACCATTATTATTAGTATATTGAGTTATTGAGTTGCTCTACAAAGAATGGAATGGAATGGAATGAGGTGTGTGTGTGTGTGTGTGGTTTTTTTTTTTTTTCCAACCATTGAATCAATACTGGTTGAATATTGGGCCCACACTGGCCAATTCTGTCCAATACTCATTCAGTGGTCTGGTATTAAACCAGTCTTATTTTTCAAGATAAAAATCTAGGGTGGTCCAAAAGTCCCTATCTATTTTGCTGAAATAATGATACTTCTATTTTATTTTTTATGGGCCATAGATGATGATGGATGTACAAGAACATGTGATGGTAGTAACACTACATATTCAAGGGAAGAAGTGCAAAGAAATTTGAGAAAATTTCAAAAGATGATTTCACAAACCAGGACCTACAGACAAAGCAATTTGCAAGCTGGTCAATAAATTTTTAAAAACAGGATCGCTTCATGATGAGGCAAGATCTGGATGTCCAGGTACCTCTCAAGAAAATGTCAAATTGGTAAGAGATACCTTTGAAACAAATCATAGAATGTCACCTTGCTCAGCATTATGTAGACTAAGCATGCCAAAAATGACTCTTCTAAGGATTTTAAAATCAACATTAATAGGGATGTACCAATATCGCTTTTTAACTGATAACCAATACTGATAATTAAAAACAGTATCGGCCGATAACCGATACCGATATCCAGCTAGAGTTTATTAGTTTGTCATATCTTTGTAACATATTCATAATTTATTTTCTGTGTTGAAAATTTGGCAACAAAACAATAATCCTTTTCATTAAAGATGGCAACTAATAATGCCATTTTTTATCACGCCAGCCAAAATAATCATGCTATAGATTGGGAATCAAGTAAGGTACTTTATAAATGTAATAATTATGTCAAAAGAAAAATAATAGAATGTGTGTGTATAGAAAAAGTAGATAATTTTAATTTGTGCGAAGGTACTTATAAGTTAGACCCTTTAATGAGATTCTTGGTCAAAAAATCCCTTACGGAGTCGTGGGAATGTGTTCGAACCTAAGTGTGAATTTCTTAAATGTCTCTGGATTGGAATGTTTCCTTACTCATCTTTAGTAAATGTAATAATGGAAGTAATAAATGTGGAAATAAATATAAATGCAACAGATGTAATAATAAAGGTAATATTATAAATTTAATAATTAGGGTAAAGGTAATAATAATAAATGTTAAAAAAATGTAAATGCAATAATAAATGCAGAAATTATGTCAAAATATTAGAATCTGTATGTATAGAAGAAGAAGATAGTTTTAATTTGTGGGAATGTACTTATAAGCGGACCCTGTAATAAAATGCCCTTCCAGTGTCGGGAGAACGGTATCTAACCTAGGTGCGAATTTCTCTGGATTGTTTCCTAATCGGCTTTTTTCATTCGTTTTTCGGTTTATAAGTTCTGTATAATAAACAATAATGTAATAACCAATGTAATAATAAATTTATAATTTCTGTAATAAATAATTATGCAATATTAAATGTAATAAAATTAATAATAAATTCAATAATTATGTAAGAAAAATATAATAGAATCTGTATGTTTAGAACAGGAAGATAGTTTTAAATTTGCGCGAATGTACTTAATGAAAATGCCCTTCCGGTGTCGGGAGAATGGGATCTAACCTAGGTGCGAATTTCTTAACGGTCGGTCCTTGGACTGTTTTTCCCTCTTGTTTTGGTTCATTCGTGTTTCTGTATCCACCCGAGGAGGATGCCAGTGGGCGTCGAAACTGTCGTGGAAATAAACTCTGTCTATTAGAGTGGGTTTTTATTTTCATATTTTGACCTTCACGTAGAAAAAAGTGAAGTTTTTTGCATTTAGCATAATTTTTATATTTAATAATTTTTATATATAATAATTTTTATATAAAATAATATATATATATTATTATATATATATATTTTATATATATGTGAAGTGATAAAACAATAAAATATTGGAAATTTCATCCTCTAAATAGTCTTTTATTCATAATTTTGGAAAAATCATACTTTTGAAATATTGACCAATACCGATTATTGATAAAAATCTACCGATATCACCAATACTGATATAGTGGTACATCCCTAAACATTAATAAAGAAAAGTTACTATATTTAAGTGTTACACGAGTTACACAAAGATGATTATCCAAGATGAGCCACCATGTGCACAGAATTGATTGAAAAAATTCATACCATAAACTTATTAAACCACATTCTTTTCAGCAATGAGGGGACATTCCATACATGTACAAAGGTTAATTGACATAATTGCCATATCTGGGCTATGGAAAAACGAACTGAATTCTATGAATGGGAGAAGGATTCTTGTGAAGTTCATGTCTGGTTGGGTATGACAAGATCATAGATTTACAGACCTTTTTTCTTTGCAGAAGCTATGGTAACAGGGCAATTTATCTTGGCATGCTTCAGCAGTTTCTTGAACCCCAGCTTTGATCAGATGGCATTCTCAACACTGTTGTCTTTCAACAAGATAGAGATCCATGTCACTATGCAATCATCATTTAGGCATACCTTGATGAACTCTTACCAAATTGCTGGATTGGACATGGTGGAAACAGGCCCTGGGCAGCACAATCTCTGGACTTAACACCATTAGACTTCTTTGTGTGGGGCTTTACAAGGTCTAAGGTTTACGAAACAAGAGTTACAGACTTGCAGAATTTGCAAACCCGCATCGTCTGTCATAAAAGTCGTAAAATAACCAGAGATGCTCGAGAATGTGTTCCGCAATGCAGTGGACAGATTTGAGATTTGCAGACCACTGATGGTGCTTACATCAAATCTTAGACCTAAGCTTGATAAATAAATATACATCCAATAATTATGTTACTACATTTTTATCCTAAAATACTATTAGTTCAGCAAAATAGATAGGGGCTTTTGGACCACCCTGTATAACAGGGTGCCTGAGAAATAATGGTGCAAAGTAATTGATCCCATTTTTTTTATTACATTCAGTAATCCAACATCCAGGTATTCCAATTTCACTTATTCCAACAATTACCAACTGCCCATGCACAATTTTCAATCCAAAAATTCAACCAATCTGGGTAAGATGAACATCTCAATCCTAGAGTGAGTATCAACAGCCAATCAGTGTGTGTGTGTTATATCTCAGGCATATACTACTGCTCATAAATCAATCTACTTGGCATTTGCTTAATCTGATGAGGTTCTAATCTTTATCTGGTCAGATTACCAAATATCTACTGTACATAGAGTATATATGGTGGTTTACATTTCCAAACTATCCAAATTTAGAACACTTCCACATGCTGACCATCATGTGTCACTACAGTGAGCATTTGATGCTCAAACTCCATTAGAATTATTAACAAGATGCTCTTGTGGAATGGATCCAGTAATCTCTCTGATACTTTAACAGTTTTGCCAGTTCCCTGGGTTTATGATGATACCGTACATAAAAGTTTTAACACAGCCCCCCTAAATACGAGGGCCACTCAATATATTTTGCCCCACCCTTTTTTTTTTCTTTCCAAGTTTCCTTGTAAGTTCCAGAAATTTTGTACACAAGTAGTTACATACTTTTTTCACAAGTTTTCATTTTTCCACAGTCTCCAATTCAATGTTCCCTCTAATTTTTTTTAGTCTGTGTGCGCAAGAAACACAGTCTCCAATTCAATGTTCCCGCTAATTTTTTTTAGTCTATAATGGCAAAAGTCTGTGTTGCGCGAAACTTTCTTTGTTGCATACATTTAGATTCATGGTGAAAATTTGCAAACTTTTCTGAGCGCTATTATCTTCAAATTAAATATATATAATATTAAATACTTAATATTATTTCCATAAGTGATAGCTTGATCATTACGGTACTATTAAATGGATATTAAAAAAAAACTGTTTACAATATTATATATTCTTAAAAAAGAAAACATTTTATCCATTCTAAAAATATGAATAAAATAAAAATAGTAAAATAAAATTCACAAAATAAAAATAAAAATAACTAATTGAAAATGACTATTTTAGTTATCATTCTCAAAACAATTTTTAGCATTTAGCAATTTAAAATAGACTATCAAGATTAATACATGATTTTATCGATTCACAAATAGGAATAAAATAAAAATAATAAATTCAATAAAATAAATATAATCAAAATAACATTAAATGAAAGTGCCTTTCATTTAAGTATGATTATGATTTCTCCCTATGATCTTTAGCATTTGCCCATTCCAAATAAACTATCTATGAAGATTAATACATCTGTCATCATTCAGGTAGCTTTTAATTCGCATGAGCATGTCCAAATGATTTTCTTTCAAGCAGTTTCTTAATCTGTTCTTTATAGAATTCATTAAACTGAAATTTTTGAAATTACTTCATTTACTGTCGTGACTCATGATACGCTTGAGCCTGTCACATTTTATTTTCCTGTGTGCACAGGTTTCACAATGTGTGTGTGCATGCACACGCGCACACCTTAGAGGGAACATTGCTCTTAACCTCAACAACAACTTCATCGTTACTCTGAAACTTTCTTTCATAAATAGCATCCTTCATTGGCCCAAACAAATTGAAGTCTGAAGGTGCCAAATCCAGGCTGTATGGAGGGTGGGGTAACACAGTCAAGCACATTTTTGTGATGGCCTCTCTTGTTTGCAAAATGTTGTGTGGTCTTGCGTTATTGTGCAAAAGAAGGACATCTTCCAGTTTTCTCTCCAGTCAAACTCACTTTATACATCTCTGGAGTCTCTGTATGGTAGCAATATATGCCACTGAGTTGATTGTTTGTCCTTTTTTCATAATGTCCACCAGAATCACACCTTTCATGTCCCAGAAGATGGTGACCATAACCTTTTCTGCAGAGGGAGCCATTTTGAACTTTTTCTTGCATGGGGAGTCTGCGTGATGCCACTCCATGGATTGGCATTTTGTTTCAGGTTCAAAGTGGTGTACCCAAGTCTCATCCCCAGTCACAATTTGTGAAAGGAAGTCATCCTCTTCTGTCTTGTATCAAACCAACAACTCGGAAGCAATTTCTTTTCTTTGGGCTTTGTGATCTTCAGTCAGTTCATGAGGAACAAACTGTGAACACACTTTTGAGTATCCCAGTTGCTGAATTATTGTATTCACACTTCCTTCACTAATTCCTAGCTCCAGTGTTAGTTCCTTGTATGTGACACGCTGATTTGATTGAATGATGATGTTAGTACGTTGCAGTGTGAGATGTCACAGCCAATGGCGGGTGACTGCTGCATGGCTCATCATCAAGGCTGGCTCTCCCTCTCTCCAATGATCTCACACATTTAGACCAGCATCCAACTGTGCTTCAATCAACATCAGCTTCTCCGTAAATGTTTCGTAGACATTTGTGAATATTTCTAACTGTTTCCTTCTCTGCCATTAAGAACTTGATAATAGCTCTCTATTTATGATGCACATCACTGTCAGACACTATTTTCAAAACTGCATTAACCATCAGTTTTATACAAGGAGGGGAGGTTCAAACTGGAAAAATCCAGTTATGTGAAGCACAGAAAGTTTAAACTTACAGCCCAAAAGACATTTCAGCCCCATGGCCTATTATTTAGCTAAGAAAAAAGGGTGGGGCAAAATATATTGAGTGTCCCTAGTAAAAATCTATAGGCATTAATTAATTCAGGCGATTGAGGTGGCCATGCTATTGGTCTGTCAGTGTTATGGAGAGAGCTTTAACATTAAATTTAATTCTCTTTTAGTGAGAGTTATTGTTTTTATTCATAAGATTGTAACCTCTAATTCTTTATAAGGTACTTGATGCTCTCCACAACATACCCCAATTTGCAGGATGTTAATGTAGGACTATGGTTGTGTTGTGTTGTGTTGTGTGTGTGTTGTTTTTAATAAAGTGGTTATAATAAAATGTTAATAAAATTGATGTTTATGCATTAAGGTTTGCAACCTGTTCACCAAAACCTCAACCCTGGTGTAACATTTAGATGGTTTGATCATATAGTGATTTAAGATCTTTTAAAATACTTTGTAACAATAAAACTTATGTAGGTTATCTCTGTTTTTATACTAATGCCAAATTTTTATATGATTGGCATAGCCATGCGACTGTCAGTTCAGCCTTGCCTAAGCTTAGGAGAGAACTATGATGGCTGTTGTACAAGACCACATCTCATTCATTTAAATGAAATTTTTATATTCATTTACTTGAATGCAGTAGTAATTATACACAAATAGGCATTTTCTATGACTGATTAAGAAGATATCTTGAGATTTTGTTAATAAATATTAGCTTTAAAAGAATGAGACAATGTCTTAACCTTTTTAATTCAATCAATAATGATTAGGGTATCTTCTTGAATGAGTTTATGGAAGGCATATGGCAATTTCTACTGTATGGATGTATAAAATTCAAAGATAATTTAAAATACTTTATTTTCTGATTGACAAGAAAATACTTTAGATGTTTATTTCAATATTTTTTTATTACTCTAAAGCAGTGATGCACAAACCCTGGCCTGCGGGCCAAATGTGTCCCCCACGGGTCTTTTCAATTCAATGAAAAAGTTAGAATATAAAAGTGACCCAATTTATGACTTAGATGGAAAGTAAGTAGGCTAATACATTTAGTTATTTTCTTCGCTTGGCCCTCACATCAAAAACGTTTGTGCACCACTGCTCTAAGGTCTGTCATTACAAGATACTTTAAATGTTAAGTTTAATAATTCATTCTAATAAATGTAGAGTATCATTATTATTACTATTATTATTATTATGAAATAAATATTTTAAATATTAATTTGAATAAGTTATTCTCAAGTTTATCAAGAAAGAATCTTTAAATTATTATTCTAATACCTCTAAAGTTTGGCATTTGTATGAAAGATAAAAATTAGAAAATGGTTAAAATTAGTCACAACCATCAAGTAAGTATGATGGTTTGCTTTGCTTTCTATGGAATTGCTTTGATATTAAAAACCATACTATTATAAAAACTTTTAAATTTATAAACTTATTTCAATAACAATTAATCTTAACAGTAAGTATAATCTTTTAAATTCAGTTTCATAACAATTATTTGTAACTATTTTGATCTGGTTCTAAACAATGTTTAGTCAAAGATAATTTTATGATAACTTCACCAAATAACTGATTGTCAAGCATTCAATAATCAATTTGATAATTCATTAATTCAAATGTTAATATTCACTAACAATTTGGTGTTTACTGTAACTACACCAACTGTTGGTGTTTACTGTAACTACACCAACTGTTGGTGTTTACTGTAACTACACCAACTGTGGTGTTTACTGTAACTACACCAACTGTTGGTGTTTACTGTAACTACACCAACTGTTGGTGTTTACTGTAACTACACCAACTGTTGGTGTTTACTGTAACTACACCAACTGTTGGTGTTTACTGTAACTACACCAACTGTTGGTGTTTACTGTAACTACACCAACTGTTGGTGTTTACTGTAACTACACCAACTGTTGGTGTTTACTGTAACTACACCAACTGTTGGTGTTTACTGTAACTACACCAACTGTTGGTGTTTACTGTAACTACACCAACTGTTGGTGTTTACTGTAACTACACCAACTGTTGGTGTTTACTGTAACTACACCAACTGTTGGTGTTTACTGTAACTACACCAACTGTTGGTGTTTACTGTAACTACACCAACTGTTGGTGTTTACTGTAACTACACCAACTGTTGGTGTTTACTGTAACTACACCAACTGTTGGTGTTTACTGTAACTACACCAACTGTTGGTGTTTACTGTAACTACACCAACTGTTGGTGTTTACTGTAACTACACCAACTGTTGGTGTTTACTGTAACTACACCAACTGTTGGTGTTTACTGTAACTACACCAACTGTTGGTGTTTACTGTAACTACACCAACTGTTGGTGTTTACTGTAACTACACCAACTGTTGGTGTTTACTGTAACTACACCAACTGTTGGTGTTTACTGTAACTACACCAACTGTTGGTTTACTGTAACTACACCAACTGTTGGTGTTTACTGTAACTACACCAACTGTTGGTGTTTACTGTAACTACACCAACTGTTGGTGTTTACTGTAACTACACCAACTGTTGGTGTTTACTGTAACTACACCAACTGTTGGTGTTTACTGTAACTACACCAACTGTTGGTGTTTACTGTAACTACACCAACTGTTGGTGTTTACTGTAACTACACCAACTGTTGGTGTTTACTGTAACTACACCAACTGTTGGTGTTTACTGTAACTACACCAACTGTTGGTGTTTACTGTAACTACACCAACTGTTGGTGTTTACTGTAACTACACCAACTGTTGGTGTTTACTGTAACTACACCAACTGTTGGTGTTTACTGTAACTACACCAACTGTTGGTGTTTACTGTACTACACCAACTGTTGGTGTTTACTGTAACTACACCAACTGTTGGTGTTTACTGTAACTACACCAACTGTTGGTGTTTACTGTAACTACACCAACTGTTGGTGTTTACTGTAACTACACCAACTGTTGGTGTTTACTGTACTACACCAACTGTTGGTGTTTACTGTAACTACACCAACTGTTGGTGTTTACTGTAACTACACCAACTGTTGGTGTTTACTGTAACTACACCAACTGTTGGTGTTTACTGTAACTACACCAACTGTTGGTGTTTACTGTAACTACACCAACTGTTGGTGTTTACTGTAACTACACCAACTGTTGGTGTTTACTGTAACTACACCAACTGTTGGTGTTTACTGTAACTACACCAACTGTTGGTGTTTACTGTAACTACACCAACTGTTGGTGTTTACTGTAACTACACCAACTGTTGGTGTTTACTGTAACTACACCAACTGTTGGTGTTTACTGTAACTACACCAACTGTTGGTGTTTACTGTAACTACACCAACTGTTGGTGTTTACTGTAACTACACCAACTGTTGGTGTTTACTGTAACTACACCAACTGTTGGTGTTTACTGTAACTACACCAACTGTTGGTGTTTACTGTAACTACACCAACTGTTGGTGTTTACTGTAACTACACCAACTGTTGGTGTTTACTGTAACTACACCAACTGTTGGTGTTTACTGTAACTACACCAACTGTTGGTGTTTACTGTAACTACACCAACTGTTGGTGTTTACTGTAACTACACCAACTGTTGGTGTTTACTGTAACTACACCAACTGTTGGTGTTTACTGTAACTACACCAACTGTTGGTGTTTACTGTAACTACACCAACTGTTGGTTTACTGTAACTACACCAACTGTTGGTGTTTACTGTAACTACACCAACTGTTGGTGTTTACTGTAACTACACCAACTGTTGGTGTTTACTGTAACTACACCAACTGTTGGTGTTTACTGTAACTACACCAACTGTTGGTGTTTACTGTAACTACACCAACTGTTGGTGTTTACTGTAACTACACCAACTGTTGGTGTTTACTGTAACTACACCAACTGTTGGTGTTTACTGTAACTACACCAACTGTTGTGTTTACTGTAACTACACCAACTGTTGTGTTTACTGTAACTACACCAACTGTTGGTGTTTACTGTAACTACACCAACTGTTGGTGTTTACTGTAACTACACCAACTGTTGGTGTTTACTGTAACTACACCAACTGTTGGTGTTTACTGTAACTACACCAACTGTTGGTGTTTACTGTAACTACACCAACTGTTGGTGTTTACTGTAACTACACCAACTGTTGGTGTTTACTGTAACTACACCAACTGTTGGTGTTTACTGTAACTACACCAACTGTTGGTGTTTACTGTAACTACACCAACTGTTGGTGTTTACTGTAACTACACCAACTGTTGGTGTTTACTGTAACTACACCAACTGTTGGTGTTTACTGTAACTACACCAACTGTTGGTGTTTACTGTAACTACACCAACTGTTGGTGTTTACTGTAACTACACCAACTGTTGGTGTTTACTGTAACTACACCAACTGTTGGTGTTTACTGTAACTACACCAACTGTTGGTGTTTACTGTAACTACACCAACTGTTGGTGTTTACTGTAACTACACCAACTGTTGGTGTTTACTGTAACTACACCAACTGTTGGTGTTTACTGTAACTACACCAACTGTTGGTGTTTACTGTAACTACACCAACTGTTGGTGTTTACTGTAACTACACCAACTGTTGGTGTTTACTGTAACTACACCAACTGTTGGTGTTTACTGTAACTACACCAACTGTTGGTGTTTACTGTAACTACACCAACTGTTGGTGTTTACTGTAACTACACCAACTGTTGGTGTTTACTGTAACTACACCAACTGTTGGTGTTCACTGTAACTACACCAACTGTTCTGTTTTTGACTGAATCAACTGTCACTGTCAACTTTCAACTCTATCTTCTTTCCTTCCTTGTACAGTTGGTGAAGCTTCCAAAAGAAAAAATTATTATTGGCACACACAGCCTAGTTACAATCATTCGCTTGTTGATATGATGCATTCTATTATTATATTTTTATGATGATAATTTACCTTTCAACCTTTCAAATGTTCCATGTGATGATTCCTCATTTCACGAAGATCAGGTTGTTGCCGTCCTCTCATTTGCCTGGTGAAGTTGTGAGTTGGTTTCTTGTACTCACCACCTCACATAGCCAGGTACACCTGGCTCATCGGAGATTGTTCTGAGCCAGGCGTCTAATCTTCTTTTGAAGATGTCCACCCCAACACCACTTGTGTTCCTTAGGTCTTTGGGTAGCTGATTAAACAGTCTTGGTTCTCTCACAACAAAACTACTTTCTTTCAGGGTTAAGGATGTTCCCTGTCTAGCCTTTAATTTGAGAACACAACACAGTCTTCCTTTTTTACTTTCCACTGTTGTTTGGGGAGTTACAGGGTTCTGAGTAAGATTAGGGACTAGTTTCTCCATTATTTTCCAAGTGTAAATAATGCTCTCTCTCTCTCTCTCTCTCTCTTCTCCTTTCCAGTGAATATAGGTTTAATTCATGTAACCTTTCCCAGTAATTTAGTTCTTTGCACTCATTGATCTTGGCTGTGAAGCTTCTCTGAATCCCTTCTAGCTGTCAAATGTCTTCTTTTTTATATGGGCATGTTGGGACTGAACAGTATTCCAATTTGGGTATGATCAGTGTTTTCAGTAGAGGAATCATTATATTCCTATCCCTTCATTTAAAGGTTCTCAGTATCTGCCCAGTTATTCTCTTTGCTCTGTTTACTGCTATCTTATTTTGTTTCAAATTTCGCATCAGTCATTACAACCCCTAAATCTTTTGCTTTAGAATTTCTCTGAATTTCCTGTCCATTTGGGGTATTATATTCCATGGATTTTAGGTCCTCTCTTTTTCTGTACCGTAAGAGCTGAAATTTTTCAGTGTTAAAATTCATATTGTTGTCTTCTGTCCACTTGTAGATTCTGTTCATGTCAGTTTGTAGAGATCCTATATCTTCTGGGTTTCTTATTTTTCTACTGATCTTTGTGTCATCAGCAAACAATGTTACTGTGCTGTCTCTGGTAACATCCTCATCTATGTCAGTTAGCATGATTATGAAGAATAGTGGAGCTAATACTGTTCCTTGTGGTACTGAGCTGAGGACCTCTGATTCTGATGAAGACACCTAGATAATTATGTATTTATAAGTTCACTGTATTACTTTTCATTGTATTAGACAAGATCACTTGTCATCTGTAATTATATTTTTTCTAATGGAGTATTCCTAGGGGTATGGACTGTTTGCAAAATCTACCAATTTGGTAGTGAGTACAATGTAGCATACTAAGTTAATAGTGTGATGAACATAATTTGGATATTTTGAATCATAAACCTAATAGGCAAAATGAAATCTAAAATTTAAAGTTTCCTTTTATTTGTACTCTCTCTCTAAGAACTATAGTCATTTAATTTTTCTATGCACTTAATTTTATTAGTTATTTAAAACAAGAAACAAAGGGACAGTAGTTTCCTTTACAATGACCTATCCACCATAGATGAAAGATGGCATCTAGAAAGTTGTGAACAACAATGGCATCATAGGGAGGCTCTCACATTTTGTCAAAAGATAACAATTATGTCAATTCCAACAGCCCTTAGTTAAAGAAGAAAAAAATGCCTGCAGTACATTAACATAGTACACTCCTGTTATGGTACAAGTGTGAAAGAAAAATGAACCAATTATACAGTTATGTGATATAAGACACCAAATACTAACTTTTGATAAATCCCATTCATGAGGTGTATTTCAGTGTTGGATAAGTCATGGCAGACTGATAGCATGGCCACTTCAATCACACAACTTAACTCCTTTAGATTTTTATCTATGGGGCTATGTTAAAATGCTTATGTATCATATGGCAGAACTAAATCAAAAACTCTTGAGAAGTTATTGGATCCACTTGCCAAGAGCATCTGGTTAATGCTCAAATGGAGTTCAAATGCTGAATACTTATTGTAATGATGTGGAAGTGTTTTAAACTTGAATAGTTTGGAAATGTAAACTATATATATATATATATTAGTAAAAAGATATATTATCTTGGTACCATTATTCCTCAGACACCCTGAATTATATATGTGTCTAGATCAACCTCAGTACATAGCCACTGTAATTACTACACAAAACCTATTAACATTTTACAGTAGCAAAGTTGGGTAATAACAACAATAATAAAAAACCCTACAGTAACTAGCAGGATAGTAATAATTCAGACCTATTAGTAAATCAGCAACAATTTAAGCCTAAACTTTGGTTAGTTTTATATAAACAATTTACAACCCTCTTCCCACAAAAATTTAGCTCAAACAAATCTCTGGCTTAAAAAAACATTGATTAGGCCACAATCAAATTCATTAATTATCCAAATATGAGATCAACAGCAATAAAACAAAGTGAATTATAGACATGTAACCCTTTGGAAAATCATAGTTTTTACTCAAGAAACATAAAACAGGCACCATTGAGAATCAGATCTTATCAAGCAGGTCCTCCATGGCACACAACTCTACTTTTGCACTGCATTCACCAAACTGAAAACTACAGTAAAGTTCAAAATAGACCCTGCAGCATGGCCTACAAATAATTACCATACTAAAATATTTACAGCAGTTACTTTTTCAAACATTTGTTCCCCTCCCCCCTCCCATCCCAACTAATGAACCCACTTAGTAGCAAGTACTGAAATTCAGTCACCTTTCATTCACTGTGTAATCATAAATACTTTAATATACAAGTTTCTAAATACTTTCATCTTTACAAGGGGGGCCTACAGGGGGCTACAAATGGGACAATAACTCTCTTAGGTTTCCTAATGCACTCATTCCTATTTACAAAAAGCCTACAACCATATTTTTGAGGATGTTAGTGAATTTAGTAACTTCACCAAGATAGTGTTTAAGTGCTTGAGCTTAGTTTCATAATTATAAACTACTTATAGGCAATATTATTATTATTATTATTATTATTATTAAAATAAAATGTGTGTTAATCATTCAACTAAAGTGCCAAAATCAATGTATTTTATAACTCCCAAAGAAAAGAAATTGTGTGTATGGAATCCATTCACTATAACCCCACTGAATTATTAGGGCTACAACTGAAGTAAAAAGCTTTATAATAAAACCCCTTTACAGCACTTTTATAATTATGAAATCTTAAGCTTAATACTTTCCCTGTTAACCACCATATTCAATAAAACCTACCAAATGTAGGCTTCTACAAGTACTCTAGGACCTAGATGTATGTTATTCATTACTTACAGGCTACTGCCCTAAACCTGGGGACACTGGGTGAACCAGGGGGTGAATCTGGCGTCTTAGGATTCAAAAGAACCCCAGCGGAGGGTTGCACTGTTATGTTGTGGCGGAAATCTGGTGAAGGAAAAAAGTTTTAGGCTCAAATATGAATGCAAGAACCCAAGAACTAAGTGTATGAAGCTTCCATTGCACAAAACATACACTAGCCTCAAAACCTAACTTAAACCAAATCATGGGCATTACATAATTTCTGTATAGATAAAAGGAATAAAATCACAATGAGATATGGATTTATTGGTGGCATATGCTTTCCACCTATTCATAAGGTCTTCATCAGATGTGTGTGATGAAGACCTTATGCTTCTTGTGCTTCTAATAAATCCAATTTTCAACATTTTATTCCATTATTTAACTTCTCATGAATGACAATATTCACAAAGCCTACCTCTATCTAGTCAGGTCACATTTTTACAAAATTTTTTACTCTTTTGTGAAACTAAAGAAAAGCCAGTGGGAGCATAGATTTACGAAAATACCACAATCATCAAAATTTTGAGCTTCACACCCAAATTTGTGGCAACCAAATTGTGAAGTTGCACTCAAAATCTAAGTGGCTTATGAGCTTAAAGTAAATGTTAAGGTTTCACTGGATTCAAAATTTTATTCAAAATTTTTAGTATTAAATTGTTTATATGTTACAATGCAATTATGGACTGACTAGATAGTGATAGGATTTGATATTCACCTAATAATTTTATATAGATGATGATGATGATGATGATGATGATGATAATGATCCAAAACCTCATAAATGCCACAACCCCAATACAGTTTTTGAAGTTTTTAGCTTTAACTGATGTTGGCACAATCTTAGGAAAGATTAGAGAGTGTAGTAATGGGCTACTAAGATGATTCCTAGACTTAGAAACAAATCATACACTGCCCATTTAGAAGCATTAAATTTATTCTCACTTGTAAAAAGGCATATTCAAGATTTAATCCAGGTGTTTAAAATGACCAAAGGTTTTGATAATGTCCATGCCAAAATATATTTCACCTTCAGAAATGCAGATAGAATTCATGGTAATGGTCTCAAATTAGTAGGTAAACATATTAATTCTAATGAAGCTAAATACTTTTTCTTCAACTGTTTACTTAATTTGTGGAATGGATTGCCAGCCAGCGTAGTTCAAAGTAATTTGATTGAATCCTTTAAAAAGAGACTATGTTTATCTTGGCTTATTTTTATTGATAAAATAAATACAACTTTACAATTTTTGTTGCTGCAATAACTTTAAAATAAATAATTTAAAATTGGACTATTCATTTCACTTAATTTGGCCCTTAGGCTTATATATAGTTGATAGGTTTGTTTCTCGGATACTTCAAACACACAATAAAAAGGAAAACCAAGGAGACAACATACAGCACAAATTTAATTTGAATACCAACATTTTGAAGGATGCAGTTCCTCATCATCAGGGCAAATTCTAAAACATATACATAATAATAATTATAAGAAATAAGGAGATAAATAAATGTTAAAACAATTATGAGTTAAAATTCATATTAAAACATTCAAAGAAACAGGAGAGTTATGATTAAGGGAAGGTTTAAATTTAAAGGTATAAATCAACTCAAGTAATCTAACATCATACAGGTTATTACATACACTTAAAATCTTAAAAGCATCAGATGAAATAGATGTCACATCCAAATGAATGCTCTAATACAACAGACTCCATTGGATTACCAATGGGAAAACTGGTGCAAAGATGATCTACCCCAGTGGTAGGAACCTTTTTTTTTAAACTGGATCAATTTGATTTATTGGTAAGTTGATAATGGGTCAGTGTTCAAAATTTAAATCAAACTACACTATTTTTAGGACATTTTAAAATAAAAAACACTTGTAATAATATTTATTATTTTATATACAGGATATTTCATAACATGTGGGATGCACTTTCAGGATGGATTCAGGACCTGAAAACAATTAAAAAAGTTCATATAAACATAAGCACGAAATTGCTTTGTTTCCAAGTTACAGCCCATTCTGTGTTCCAGTAAGTTTCTGCCTTACCTTTAAAGGAAGTGCTCAAAATGATTGCCTTGCGCTTGAATACATGCCTTGTCATAGACTGCCTGACACATTCAAACATTCCAGGTATTGCTCAGATTTTCTGTTATCCTTGTTCTATATGTTGGTGAAGCATTTCAACATTGTCAATGGGTGTCACATAAACAAAGGATTTCAGATGACCTCACAGGTAAAAATTGAGTGTTCAGGTTCAGGGAATGAGCAGGCCATGCAATGGGTCCTCCATGGCCTATCCATTTATCAGGGAAGTGGTCATCCAAATAGTCTCTGGCTACTTGACTAAAATGAGGCGAGCGCCATCATGCATAAACCACATACAATGTCGGACACCAAGAGAAACTTCATCTAGTAAATTGCTTAAATCATTCCTTAAAAAATTGGAATACGATTCTTCTATTAATCTTCCAGGCAAAACAAGAGGAGCGATTAAGTTGTCAGCAATAAGTCCTGCCCATACATTGATACTAAACTGTTGTTGGTGCCTTGACTGGATGATGGCATGCAGATTCTCTTTGGCCCAGTGATGAGTGTTGTGAAAATTGATCATGCCATTTCTTGTTAAGGCATCCTCATCAGAAAACAACATGAATGATAGAAAAAGAGGATTACAAGCGCACTGTTGAAGGAACCAAGTACAAAAAGCGTTTCGTGGTGGGAAATCAGCTTCAGTAAGGCCTTGTACTCTCTGAATGTGATATGGGTAAAGCTGTTGTTCCCGTAAAATTCTCCACACAGTTGTGTACCATATCTTACAACCTCTGCTGAGCACTGTTATCCTTCGGGTACTGACACCAGGATGTTCCTCCACGCGATTCAGGACCTGCTCCTCCAACTCAACAGTTCTGGTGCTGATTAGTCTACCACCATCTGAAACACACTTGTTGAATGATCCTGTATCACCAAGATGCTCATCTATTCTCTGAAAGGTTGTCTTATCTGGCAGATGGCGATTCAGCAACCTTTCCACATACAGACATCTTGTTGCACTGTTGCAGCCACAATACACTCGGCAAGTCCATACATGAGATGCATGTCTGTCATTTCTCTGTTTGAATGAGTTTCCATTCTCACTTCAAATGCACACTATCACTGAATAGCAGAAAAACTTTTAAGGTTTTTTTTTTTCACTGGACTGCACTTATTCATGGTAAGAAGTTACAAATACAAACAGTGAAACACTGCAATGCACCTGACTGACTGACTGATGGCTCTACACTCAATGATATTGAAACATGTCATAGAGTGTACGAAACAGTTCATATAAATACAGAAATACAAGAAATACAGAAACAAATTAACTGAAATAATTAAAATTGGAAAATATAACTATTATAACAATCAATTTTCCAAACATAAAGGAGACTTGAAAAACACTTGGACAACCATAAACAGTCTTCTCGGAAAACAAATTACTGATGATACTGCTATTACAGGCTCTTTAAATGTACATTTTACTTCAACAGCAGAGAAGCTTCGCTCACAATTTCATGTATTGGCAAGGCAATACATGAAATAAGTCTCATACATACTCTCAAACACTGTCAGCAAGCAGTGCTTGTAAACAGTTTGTGGAAAGAATTGCTGGAACACAAAATGGGCTGAAACACAGAAATACAAGAAATACAGAAACAAATTAACTGAAATAATCAAAATTGGAAAATATAACTATTATAACAATCAATTTTCCAAACATGAAGGAGACTTGAAAAACATTTGGACAACCATAAACAGTCTTCTCGGAAAACAAATTACTGATGATACTGCTATTACAGGCTCTTTAAATGTACATTTTACTTCAACAGTGGATAAGCTTCGCTCACAATTACTAAATAATGATCACGCACCACTAGAATATATGCCACCCAGCCCACTAAATTCATTTTCTTTTGTTCCTGCTACCTCTACTGAGGTCCGGAATATTATTGGTGAATTAAAAAATACAGAAAATAACATTCATAACATTCTTGTACTTATAATGAAACTTGTTAAAGATAAGATATCTGTAACTTTGGCTAAAATTATCAATCAAAGTATTTTCAAAGGAATATTCCCATCAATGCTAAAAACTGGTTGTATAACACCCTTTTTAAAAGGGAGTGATACTACACAGCAACAAATTACAGGCCGGTATGTTCATTATCCGTGTTCATCAAAGTTTTTGAAAAAATTGTAAAAAGTAGAATGCAGCAATATCTAGAATCCTACAATTTATCATCTCCAAATCAATATGGCTTCCGTAATAATAAAACAATGGAAATGGCTATTTTAAATCTTATGGAAAATGCAAATATAGCTAAAGAGAACAAAGAAATAATGATATCAATATTTATGGATTTGAGTAAGGCATTTGATGTAATAGACCATAATATTCTACTTACTAAATTATATTGTTATGGCTTTAGAGGAGCAATCAGTGTTGGTTTAAAAGTTATTTGTCCAATAGATATAATTTTCTATCAGTAAATAAGGTTTGCTCAACTAAAGTGCTTGTCAAACATGGTGTGCCAGAGGGCTCAGTTCTGGGTCCACTGTTATTTTTATTATATATAAATGACTTTCCACATTCACCTAATATACTGAACTTCATAATGTTCGCAGATGATACAACTGTGTCTTTTTCTTGCAAAGATGTTAATTCAGCTAAGAATATATTTAATTCAGAATTCATCAGTGTAATAAAATAGTTGACCACCAATAAACTCCTCCTAAATACCAGTAAAACAAATTTCATGAATTTTACTAATAAAAGAAATGTATATCACTATAAAGGAGTGTACTGTAACAAAATTTCTTGATGTAATGCTAAATAAAAATTTGCAGTGGAGTGATCTAAATTATATTGCAAAAAAGATTTCAAGGAGCATTGCTATAATGTTTAAACTTAGAAATGTAGTCCTTAAAGAGATTTTATTGAATCTCTGTCATACTACTACTATTCTTTATATAACATACTGTACCCTTGTTTGGAGAAACTCTGCCAACAATGCATTAAGCAGTATCTTTATCATCAAAAACGAGCAATAAGGTTATTATCTGATGCTGATTTCCTTCATCACTCTAATGCATTATTTAAAGAGCTAAACCTATTAAAGCTCAATGATATAACCAAACTGGCACATTTTATTTTTATTTACAATGGGTAAATAGATATTTTGTAACTCATCAAGAAATCCACTCGTATCAGACCAGAAATAGATCAAAGCTTGTTATACCTCAATTTAGATTGTCTTCATCTCAAAAACTACCCATTTTCATTGGATTGAAATAATGGAATGACTTAAATGCCAATATAAAAAATATTGTGAATGTAAATTTGTTTAAAACCAAATTGAAATCGCGATTAATAATGGCATACTAACAAAAATCTAGGATTAATGTCCATTACTATTGTTTACTAATTATTAATTTCTCGTGTGTAATCTAGTATTAAAAACATTTCTTGGGATTGTTCAGTTCTTATCTCTCATGTACAGGGTGGGGCACGGGAATCAAGTGTTTTTTGAATAGCTAGTAATCGGCCATTAGGAATGGGAGGGGCGTGCGGTAGGTAGCATTCCATTCCTGGGTTCATAGCATTTAACTTTAACTAACACTCACCTTTATCTTTCAGGTGCCATCATGGAGCAGTGGACGTTAGAACACCGCATGTTCGCGTATGATCATTTTGTTAGGAGTGGCGAGTCAGTGACAGCAGTTCAGCGTGCGTTTCGCCGCAGATTCAACATTCATCGAAATGACTCTGTTCCCACTCGTGACACAATCTTACGTTGGGTTAACAATCTTCGAACAGGAGGCTCAATAATGAAAACAAAACCGAAGGGGCCGCAACGCACTGTGCGTACTCCAGAGAACGTTGAAAGGGTCAGACAAGCGATGTTGCAAAGCCCAGGCCACTCTGCTCGGAGACATTCAGCTGCACTCGGAATCAGCAATTGTACTGTTAGACGGATTTTGCATGAAGAATTACATTTTCACCCATACAAGTTAGCGATGGTGCAGGAATTGAATGTAAACGATTGCCCCCAACGACTGAATTTTGCACAGGAAATGCTTGCACTTTATGAGCAGAATGAAAACATGATGGTGGTAATGAGTGATGAAGCCCATTTCCACCTTAATGGGGCCGTCAACAATCAAAACTGTCGGTATTGGGCTGCTGAAAATCCGCGACAACTCCATGAAAAACCGCTGCATAGCCCTAAGGTTACAGTTTGGTGCGCGGTGGGAAAGTTTGGCGTCATCAGTCCCTATTTCTTCGAACAAAATGGGGTTACCGTTACCATAACATCTGGGCGTTACATTGAGATGGTGAACACCTTTTTCATCCCTGAGTTACGAAGGCGTATTGCTCATCGACATTTGTGGTTTCAGCAAGATGGGGCCACGCCACACACCGCCAGAGCGTCAATGGCTGTTCTTCGCCCCCTGTTTCCCAACCATCTCATTTAGAGATTTGGTGACATTGCATGGCCCCCTCGGTCCCCTGACTTGTCCACATGTGACTTCTTTCTATGGGGGTACCTCAAGTCACGTGTCTACGAGGACAAGCCCCGTACATTAGATGCATTGAAGGAAGCGATCCATCAACAAATCATCCAAATCAACAGAGACCTGCTGGGAAGAGTGGAGGCCAATTTTCGTAAACGCCTTCAACAATGCGTCGATGGCCAAGGACATCATATGCCAGATATAATTTTCGGTACATGATTATTATGACATGAAATGCTATGTTCTTACGAATGTTGTTCTACCAATATATTTTCTTTACAAAAATAAATATCATTTTCCTGATTATTCCAAAAACACTTGGTTCCCGTGCCCCACCCTGTATAATAGTTTCTTTGTATGGTATTGGTATAGTGCCTTCAATAGTGACCTTGCATTTGTCATGTCAGTAGTGATAATTTAAGACTAATACATGTTTTAACTATTAATAATATTTATTTATTTATTATTAATTAATAACAACTAGCTGTTTATTTTTAATAAGAGCCCAGTAAAGCCTAAAGCTTAAGGGCCAAATTAAATAAAATAAATAGTCAAACTTCACAATTATTCATGTCAATGTAAATTGTAAAATGAATGTATGTACTTTATTATCAATAAAAGTTATTCTATTCAATTCAATTCAAACAAAGCGATTTCAGGCATATGTTTATATAAACTTTTTTCATTGTTTTCAGGTCCTGAATCCATCCTGAAAGTGTGTCCCACATGTTATAAAACACCCTGTATACTATATACTACAACTGACCTGTGGGTCAGAGGTTGCCAACCACTGATCTACTCAAATGCTTAATTTTTTTAAGCATTTCCTTGCTTATGAGAAATTAATTCCTGCATTGTAGTTCATCATTTGAACACTTGTCTGTATAATGTTAACTAAATAGTTGTATGTAAAAAATCCTTAAAGATTTTCTCCCACCCTGTATTTGTAACATCCTCCTTTGGAGTGAAATTAAGTATAGAGAAAATATCAGGTCATCCCATAAGTAATGTCGTTTTTTAGATCAGAATTTGAAGGAAAAAAAAAACTCAACTGAAACTTTTTAATCTAGTATATATTTTCCATCGGAATCAATGACACTCTGCCAACATCCTACAAGCTGTTCAATGCCATGTTTATAAAATTCAGGCAGTTTTGAGGCAAAAAATGTACAAAGACTGGTGTGCAGGTCATCTAAAGAAGTATACTGTTTCTTGTCAAGATAGTTTTGCAGACTCCTGAGGAGATGATAATCTGAAGGCGCAAGGTCTGGAGAATATGGAGGATGTGGAAGTTTTTCCCACCCAAGCTCCTCAATTTTTGCAGAAGTGATCCAAGCAGTATGAGGACATGCATTGTCGTGGTGGAACATGATTCCTTTCCCAGCCAAAGAAGGTCTCTTTTCTTTTAGTGCAGTGTTCAATCGATCCAGTTGTTGACAGTACACTTGAGTGGTGATTGTTTGGTTGTGTGGTAAGGTTTCAAAGTGTATTACACCACCTTTATCCCACCAAACACTAAGCAACACCTTCCAAGAGTGAAGATTTGGTTTTGGTTGTGGTGTCGCTGGTTCTCCAGCACAAACCCACTATCAATGGCACTTAACATTCTGGTACAGTATCCACTTTTCATCACTAGTCACTAAATGATGCAAAAATGGATCTTGGAGTTCATGGGAATGAAGAGCTGTGCTAATGTTTACCCGCACCCTCAGATTGTCGACCGACAATTCATGTGGCACCCATTTTCCTAACTTCGGCACTTTCCTGAGTTGTTGCAAATGTCGATGGATGGTGGACGGGGATGAATTGAGTTTCTGGGTTAATTCTTCGACAGTTGTTGAACAGTCTTCTTCAAGTGCGGCTAACAGCAGGTCATCATCATCAAACTCAGCAGGGTGTCCAGAGCATGCTGCATCTGTCAAACAGCAGTCACCATTCCTAAACTTTTGAAACCATCTTTGACATTTCCTCACATGCAGAATATCGTTGCCATAAACATCCTGAATGTTTCGCATTGCTTCAGTAGCACTATTCCCTTTTTTGAACTTGTAAAGCATTATATGCCTGATATGCTCTTCTGATACCACCATGTTTATGAGGGGTTCACAAAGCAAAACACATGTCTTCACTAGTCAAGGTCTGTAAAGTATGTAGCGAAACATGATAGATCTCCTCTTAGATATAACCTTTGGAAAATTTATGCTTAAACCGAGTAGGACTAGTTTAAACTTAATCTATCGTAAAAAATGACATTACTTATGGGATGACCTGACAGAAGGGTAAAGAAAAGTTGTTGCTGTCGCCTCTCAGTCACTCCTGGCATATCACAAGCTAGCATTAATCATCAACAGACTCATCCCTGACCATTACCCCGAGAGCTCCTGGTGCTGTTTTATTATTTTAAACAACGTTAATATTTTAAAAATGCCTATCTAAAAGGTTTTTAAACATATTAATGCTGGTAGAGTTCACAATGGATGCAGGAAGATTATTCCATTTCTCAATTACTTTAAACGTTAAAAAAGTTTTTAGCAATGTTAGTAATGAAACGTCTGCCATGTAATTTAAATCCATTATTAGGAGTATTGCTATTATCAAAAGTGAACAGTTTGTCAAAACTTACGTTATTGATTTTATTAATGATTTTGAAAACTTTAATAAGCTGCCCACTTAATCTCCTAGTTTCAAGTGAATGCAAGTCTAACTCTTTAATCCTATCTTTGTAAGACTTGTTGCTTTGACAGAATTAGTTTTGAGGCGTGTCACTGAACCCTTTCTAACCTATCAATATCCTCACGCAAATACAGGCACTAAAACTGAATGGCATATTCTAAATGAGGCCTGACTAGGGACTTGTAAAGGGGCAATATAATATTCTATAATTTAAATTCAGAATTAAGCGCTATGAAGCCTAGCATCCTATAAGCTTTTGCGCAAGACTCCAGGCACTGGTTCCTAACTTTTAAATCCTTAGATACACGTATGCCTAAATCTACTTCCTCATCAACACTTGCTAACTGTCTATCATCCATCGTGTATGTGTAATTGTTGTTATGAGAACCTATATGCAAAACTTTATATTTTTCTACGTTAAATTGCATCTGCCACTTATCCATCCACTCCATAAGCCTATTTACATCATCTTGGAGCCTATTTCTATCATCCACATTAACAACTTTACCGCCTATTTTAGTATCATCCGTGAATTTTGACACATTACTGGTCAAGCCTACATTTATGTCACTAATGTAGATTACGAATAACAATGGGCCTAACACTGAACCCTGAGGGACACTGCTACCTACACCTCACCACCCTGATTCCCTACCATTAACAATGACCATCTGTTTCCTAGCACGAAGCCATTCCTCTAACCAGTTACCTACCTGACCGTGTATACCATGTGCTTTAACCTTTGCAATAAATCTTCTACGCAGAACTGTATTGAATGCTTTTTTAAAGTCTGAATAAATAATCTCAGCTGCTCTATGCCTATTGTATTTGTGCACTATTTTGTTATGAAACTTTAACAAATTAGTTAAACAAGATCTATGGCATTGAAACCCATGTTGACTACTATTAATCAAATCACGACTTTCTAAGTGATCAACAATGCGATCCCTAACTACAGATTCCAAAAGTTTACTGACAATTGACATTAAACTAATAGGACTATAATTGCTAGCTACTGTGCAGTTGCCTTTTTCAAAAATGGGCATAATGTTAGCTAATTTTGAAGTCTTCAGGAATAATCCCCACTTCCAGTGACTTATTAAAAATTTTTATTAAAGTGCCAATGATAATGTCTTTTAAATGTCTAGGATAAAGAGCATCAAGGCCTGGAGCCTTGCTCACTTTTAGCTTATCGATATAATGCATAATCTCACCCTTGTAAACAGTTATTTCATTCAAAATAGTCTTGCTACTAAATGGAATGATATCATCCATGTCAGGGACATTATTTACATCTACAGTAAAAACCAGGGTTTCGGAGCCGGAGTTGGTGGAGCCAGTGAATTTTGCTTACCTGGAGCCGGAGCCGGAGCCGGAGCCAGAAACCTTGAAAATACGGCTCCATGGTCTGGCTCCGGGCAATATATTGCTACCTAAATTGTTATTTGTTAAATATAGGTTTAGTTGCAAATTATAATTCTTGTAATATATTACGAAAAATGGTACCATAGGATTCTTGGATTTTATGGAGGTGTGGGAGTTGCAGGAATAATCTGCAAATTTCCATTTTTTAACCATTAAATATTTGGGAAGATTTGTCTTAACAACACTTAATTATATAGGTAAAAAATTTTTTATGGCGGTGGAGACCTTAGGTAGGTAGGTACTAACTATTTATCTAAGTAGGTAACTACCTAGATACATACCTAGTAAGGTTGGTCCTTCTGACTTGGATTGAACTATTTTTATTTTTAGGTCAATTATCTTGTATTGCTAAATTTCTTTTTTTTCAGATTCTTTGTAATTTGTACTTGATTCTTTAATTATAATTATCAGTCTATGACCCTTCATAATGGATAGAGATTCAATAAAGAAGTCTGATATATTCAAGTATTTTACTGAAAGTTCAGATAAGAAACACTATGTTTGTATTTGTGAAGTTTCTGATGCTTCGGGAAATATTTCAATGTGTGGAACTAAAATTACCAAGCCTCAAAGCAAAAAGCCTGATGTCTCCTCAAGAGCATATAATTTGAAAAGACACTTGAGTCGATTACATCCTGAAATATCAAAAATGATGGAAGAAAAGAAGCAAATGCTTGAGCTTTCAAGACCCAGTACTTCTGCCAGTTCAAAAACTAAAGCAAACCAGCAAAACATTACTAAATTTTTGATGTCTCAAAAAGTCACTATCTCAATGACTACAGATAATTTTAAAAATAGCATAATTGAGTTAGTTGTTAAAGATTCTATGCCTCTATCTATGTTTGAAAAGCCAGCTATGCGCAGTCTACTAGAAGAAATGGCTCAGAAATTCAAGATTAGTTTAGATAAAGACAATATCCGTCATTTAGTGATAGAAAAATCAAAGAAGAAAAATTTGCTCTCAAAGAGCAATTAAAAGGGCGCTTCATATATTTAAAAGTTGATGGTTGCACACGAATACGGACACATTATTTTGCCATCAATGTCCGATTTATTGATGATGATAATAAAATCCTCACCCGCACTATAGCAGTAAAAGATACACATGCTCAGCAAACTAGTGACTACCTGCATGATCTAATTATGAGAACTCTGGAAGAGTACGGCATACCAAAAGAATTTGTGCTCTGCATTGTCAGTGATAATGCATCAAATATGATTAAAACTGTTGAAAAGTTGAATGATAATCAAGAGGCAACTTCAGAAGATGATATACAAACATTTGGTGAACATCATGATGATTCAACAGACACTCAGGAAGTGGCATCTTGTGTAGAAGAAATTGACAGTATTGTATCTGAAATTTCACACTTCTCCAGAATCAACCACATGCATTGTGGTGCACATACCTTGCAACTTGCTATTTGCGATGGATTGAGAGATAAACATGCTACCTCTCTCATAGGTAAGTTGAGACAGGTTGTAGTAGCAGCAAGAAACCCAAAAGTGGAAGAAATAATTAAGACGTGCAGGCAAGGTTGCTATTTTAGATCAACCTACTCGATGGGGCAGCACTTATTTAATGATAGAGCGCTTATTAGAATTAAAACCTGTACTCTTGGACATGGCAAATTCAAATGTGAATCTTTCAGAAATAATGTGGGAACAAGCAAGAAGATTGGAAAGAGTACTGTACCAGCCATATATAGTAACAAAAAAAATTCAAAGTGAAGATTTGACTCCCGGTCAATTTTTGAAAGAGTGGAAATCTTTGATGTATTTTCTTTCCAAGATAGAAGGCACCATAGCTGATGACATTAAAAGTTCCATGGAAAGGAGAGAAAATATTTTACTTGATAATAAAGTATTGCTTGCTGCTGTTTATATAGATCCTAGATATAGATGCTTATTAACATCTGAACAGGTAGTTAAAGCCAAGGATGCCCTATGCAATATAGCAATCAGAATGAAAAGTAACCTAGACCTTTCAAATAAAGTCTCTCTATTAAGAGAGGAATGTGGAACCGAGATTATTGCATCATCATCAAATTCATCATCTCCTTCCACCACTTCTGATGTCAGCGAGTTTGATTTTGAAAAAATTATTGATATTCAACATGGTAAGAAATCAAAACGTCCTCGTTTAGAAAGTGAACTAATACCACCTCTCAGTCCAATGTGTACCCTCAAATTGCAAGTTGAGGAATCTTTTCCTGAGATTGAAAAATTTGACCGTTCGTCAAAACTGTCTTTTGAACAAGTAATAGAAAGGTATCCTAAAGTTATGAGAGATGTTGCAAATCTTCTAGTAGCTATGCCTTCAACACAAGTCAGTGTTGAACGGCTATTTTCAGCACTGAAAATTTTAAAATCTGATTTAAGGGCATGTATGAAAGAAGATATTGTTGAGGCTATGTTATTTTTAAGAACAAATGTTTATAAGTAAACTTAGATAAATAATTTTAATTCATAATTTTTTTTATGGAAACAGATTTACAAGGAGAATATCTTGATTTTATGTTTAAAAATTAGTTTCCTACCTTAGCTACATTAGTAAAAATTTCTGCAAAAGTTATTATTTTGCTTTCATTTTTTAATACAAGGAGTATTATGATTTATGATACTGTAAATGTATCATTGAATTTGCAAACTTTTTAATTTTTTAATATGTAGTTTGAACTTTAAAGATAAAGTCTGATTTAAGGTTACACTTAAAAAAAATATAATTGAGGCCATCTTGTTTTAAAAAAAAAAATTATAAATAAACTTAGTAATTTTCATTTTCAATTATTTTAAGAAACAGATTTACAAGAATATCATCTTGATTTTATGTTTAAAATTAGTTTGATTATACCTTAGCTAGAATAAAAAAAATTTTGCATTAGTTTTCATTTGTTAATCCAAGGAGTAGTATTGATTTTATAAGCGTAGGGTAAATGATTTTGTAAATTTTCTTTTATAATATGTATTAGTAGTTTGAACTTTTGACTTTTAGTTGAATTGCTTTTGTTAATTAAATTACAAAACTTTTTGACTAAAAGAAAATCTCTTTTTAAGTAAATAATATAACCTATTAAAAATTTAAAAACTGAATTTTTTGAAATATTCAGCTCTTTTTCAAGCCAAGTTGGCTTTCATGAAGCTTTCAAGTTTCAACACTTAAAAAAGATGCATATATTATCTCAGAAAGTTTGATTATTACTATTTTCCATACGAGAATTCTTAAGTTTGAACTTTGAACTAATTAGGAGGCAAGTTTCTCTAATTTATATAAGCTACCATTGTTAATAAATATTTAATATCATTTAGTTTTCATCATTTTCCTTTAGTTATTTAAATAACTTCATTCTATCATTATATTTGCCTAATTTAAAATCATAAGAAATTTAAATTTTGAGTATTAAAGTGATTTAATAATAAAATATTTTTGTGCAATATTTTAAATTGGACAATTAGTTATATAAATCTAGATATTTATTTTATAATTAACAGAATTTACTATAAAAGAGCCGGAGCCAGAGCCGGAGCCAGACTAAAAAATTTCTGCTCCGGAGTCGGAGCCAGAAGTTTTTTTACCGGCTCCGAAACCCTGGTAAAAACTGTCGCAAAAAAGTTGTTAAAAATACCCGCCATCACCTGAGAGTCAGAAGCCAAAGCGCCATTAGCATCCACCAGAGGGCCTATGTTATCTTTTATCAGCTTATGATTATTGACAGTCAAAAAACTTTTTGTGATTATGTTTACTATCCACAGCTACAAGTATCTCAAAATTATGCTAGCATTACTAACAGATCTTTTAACCAGATGTCTGAGCTCAATATATTTATTAAAGTTAGCTACTGTGCCATTGCGCTTATCAAGTCCATATGCTCTGTTACGCTTGTTTATGAACTCATCTATTTCCCTAGTCCACCACTTGGGCCTACCATGATTACTAGCACACTTGGGCCTACGCGGAATAAACTCCCTTTCAATATTTGAAAAACTTTCTTTATATGCCTCCCAATGAAAATTTGCGTCATTACCAGATATGTGGTAAATTACTGGGTTTCTATTACTATTATTAGTACTTTTGATTCCTTCTATTACTATTACTTGGTTATCTATTACTATTACTTTTGTATGTGGGGTACTTCACTCATTTGAAAAGGATCTTTATGTCTATTTAAATGCAATTAGAAGCAGTGTGTTAAACAAACAAAAAAACTTTATTTCAGACTCAACAGGTACAAACATTATACAAGAGGTCCATAGAAGATTAAGAGATAGCTGTCTGGAGCAATGACTAAGTAGGCCAGTGAATCACTGTGTATAATGAACATACAAATACAATGATCCAACCATGAGGTTGTGTGCCAACTACCACTGACATAAGGCTACACATGGATGAAAGGGTCAAGTTATTATCTTCACAGAAGGCTTTTAAGTGGTTGCGAAACAAAGAATTATCATTAAGCACATTAGCATTAAAGTCACCAATAATAGCTACACATGTTGTATCCAGCTCATCAATAATACTGCTGACCTGCCCCAATTTAAATGAGGTAATAATCTTCATTACCAACTGCCTGAAAAGGCATATAGATACACAGAATTATACATTTTTTATTGTCTACACAAATTTCTATTCCAGTTAGCCAATTCAAACCAAGTTTTAATTCACTAATATATTTCCCATACCCCAACCTCCATAGAATAGCTACCCCACCAGGTGGGTGGCCTGCAAGGAGACCATCTTGTTTATCTCTGGTGGCTTCCCCATGAAAGTTACTGGACAGGCTATTCAGGTCCTTTAAGTCCTGTTTCCATAGCCATGTTTCCTGCAGAATATCAGCATCCTCTAACAGCTTATCAATTATGATCCACCTGTGTTTGCTGCTATTGCCTAAGCTTAGGCCTCTACAGTTATAAGAGATTACCTTGAATGTTGCAATTATGAAGATGCAGGAGTTCTGCCAGCAATTTCTACATGTTGAATTCCACTTATACCAGGCACAGCAGTTACAGCATTAGACCCAGCTGGATTTTCCTCCACAGTACAATGCATGATGTCTCCATAATTACCCTCTCCAGCACTTGCAAGGGGGGCTGCAGGTGTTTCTCTTCCCTCCTCATAAAAATGCTGTACATATACCTGTTCCAGCCATACTACTGGATCCATAAATACCCGTGGATCATCACAGACTGAGCACCGTAACTTAAAAGGAACTGTATGTAGTCCATCTGGAGTCAATTTTCCTACATAACCTGAAGGTTCACTTTATCTTCCACAAATGCCCGCAGCTCCTCAGCTGTAAGATCAGGTCGACATCTCGAGACAAAAATGTTTGCGGTCTTCATTTGGTACAGCCATCATAGAATCTGTTTTGGCAGCCCCTATGATCGTGACCCGACAATTCAGCGCAAAGACAATTCAGCGCGAAAATACCAACAAAGAAGAAGAAAGAACAAATCCAGAGGGAAGAGAGGCTTGCAACTGTTAGGTTAGGTTAGGTTAGGTTGTTAGGTTTCTAGTTTTTGAAATAAAATCTTAATTTTAACAATTCTAACAAATTTTGTTTTTTTAAATAAAATTTTAATAATTATACTCCTTTGAATTTTATCTCCGTTATGTCACTCCTTCGTTATGTCACTCCTTCGTTATGTCACTCCTTCGTTATGTCACTCCTTCGTTATGTCACTCCTTCGTTATGTCACTCCTTCGTTATGTCACTCCTTCGTTATGTCACTCCTTCGTTATGTCACTCCTTCGTTATGTCACTCCTTCGTTATGTCACTCCTTCGTTATGTCACTCCTTCGTTATGTCACTCCTTCGTTATGTCACTCCTTCGTTATGTCACTCCTTTGAAATGTCACTGCTTCGATACAGACCCAATTTAGCATATATATAAATATACAAATTTTTCTCTTTTTTATTTATTGCGATTTATTTTTATTATTTTTAACTAAACTTTTAACTGTACTGACTGACTTGTGCTGAATTGTCGGCGCTGAATTGTCTTGCGCTGAATTGTCTTTGTGCTGAATTGTCGGCGCTGAATTGTCCTGCGCTGAATTGTCGGTGCTCCCCTATGATACCCTGCCATTCTCTGCCAGCCTTTGCCACAGGCTGACTCCTGAGTGGGACCAGACCCCCTTGAGGGACCACCACCATTAGCTACTGCAGTGGTTGTAGTTCTCAGAGGGGTTACTCGCTTCTGGCCCCTCCTTACCACCATTGTCCAAGATGCCTCCTCATCATGACCCCCAACTGCATTACTAGCATCCTGATTCACCAAGACTCCTTGGTGGGTACCCTGTGTGAGATGGTATTGAGTTGGCGATGTAGCAGTGTCTGGATTCAGGGATCCAGGATGAGGCAAGAGGCAAGAGGCTCTGCACTCATGGATCCAGAATGAGGCTGAGCAGCAGAGGGCTCTGCACTCATGGATCCAGAATGAGGCTGAGCAGCAGCCAAACAACAAATATTTGTTTCAACTAAATCATTACAATTTCAGGTAATATATATTTCTTGATAAAACTTTACTTAATTGAAGGAAAAATTTGCCACAATATTAGCTCACATACATGTTTATTTTAGTTTAGAGTAGATTTAGTTCATTTTTCAGTTCTTTGTTCACACAATATGTCCATTGCTACTGTAATAGAAATGTAATAGAAATGTAATAGACTATTATCTATTACTCTGCCTTCTATTACTATTACAGCCAAAAGATTATGATCTATTACTATTACTTGAAAAATCCTGTAATAGTCTATTACTATTACCCCATGTCTGGTCATTACCCATAAATAAATTATCCCAGTCCACTACTCTCATCCTATCCACAAAACTATCAAAATTAGCCCTACAAAAATCAGGGACCTCTATTGTGTTACTATCCTTAGTTTTCTATCAATAGCTTAAACCTAATAATTTGGTGATCACTCTATCCCAAACTCTCACCTACTTCCAAACCTTCGACTATATTTTTGTCATTCATTATCACCACATCTAAAATATTGTCACTGTGCATTGGTTCAGTAACCATGTCATAAGAAATTATCTTCCATGAACTCAATTAGTCTCAAACCCTCATCATTATCAGTAAAAGTCTCGTAATTAACGTTAGGGCAGTTAAAGTCTCCGACATCTACACTATCCCAATTATTAATAAAGTCACTAAGAAGTGTGTAAAATCTAGTATCAGTATCGAGGGGTTGAATGGGAGGTCTATAAACAACAATGAAATTAAAGCTAATACTACGTGCCCTAACTTCAATGCATATCACATCAATTGCTGCTGGAAAATCTATCTTAACCTCGATAGCCATAAGGGAATTACAAATGTACAACAAAACACCACCACCAATCCTATGTAACCTATCATTAGTAAAAAGTTTAAAACCCGCTATATCAAGTTCCCCAACAAGTCCTGAGTTACAGTATTTAACCACGTTTCAGTTATAGCAACTATATCGTAGATCCCAGAATAAATTATCACCTTAAATTCGTTCAATTCATTTCTAATACTACCGGCGTTACAGTAAAAGATGTTTAAATTATTTTTTACCATGGATCAGAGTTTTAAACTATTTTTCACATTGGGCCAGCATTTCCCAGGCCCACAACATTTAACCCTTTCACTCACTGGGTAGACAAGTATGTAGCTGAAAAATAAACCATATTGATTCTTATATAACCACACATAAAGGCAAATTCCTTTTTTACCCTATGTCATAATTCGTGAGCAAAAGGGTTAAAGAGGGCTTCAACCTATACAGCTTTTGAATGTTCTCATCAATTAACCTATCTAGCCTAGCATTCCCTATTTCATTGAAATGCACCCCCATCTTTTATAAAAAGGCTAGGACCACTGAATTCTGACCACAGCCAGGGATGGGGTCAAATACATATTTGTATTTGTAAATACACAAAAATGGATATTTGCATTTGTATTTGAGAATTTAAAAAGCTGCATATTTGTATTTGAATTTGTATTTGAGCCTTTTATTTGCCGTATTTGCTTCAAATACAGTCAAATACACTAATGTAATATAACTGTGCATATAACTACAAATTGATATGAACAGTAAAAATCAAACATTGAGAAATATGAATTTATTTTCTTTAATTATGCAAAAGTGCAGAAATATCAAGAAGTGTGAAATAATTTTCTCTAATAAAAATAATAAACAAGAGGAATTTGTTACTTTTCTTGCCTTGGTGTGAAAATGAAGTCTACTTTGATAAGAGCCAAAGTATTGCAATGTTAAGTTTTATACAATAAGTACTATACCAGTATTGTCTTACTTGAGGGGTAGCCGAAGTCAAGTAAATATTATCCGTTTATATTTAGGATGAAATTGGTACAAAATTTGCAAATACAGTAAAAATTGTATTTGCATTTTATTTGTATTTGAAGCTTCATATTTGTATTTATATTTGTATTTGGGGATTTATAAATTCGAATATTTGTATCTGTATTTGAATTTGGCCGTAAAAAAAAGTGTATTTGTATCTATATTTGTATTTGGGCAATTGTATTTGACCCTATCCCTGAGTCCACAGCTTTATGAAGGGTACATTTTCTTGAGCACAAATCTCTTCTAGTTTAGTGTTAAAAAATATTGTTTTTGACATAACCCTAAAATTTAAACTGTGCCTAGGGTAATATTTAGAACTAAAGACCTATCTGACCTTGCCTTCAGGGTCCTAATTAAGCCCCTATATCTCTCCAAAAGGTCAGGCATTCTTGTATTGGGCCTATACGAGTCATTGCCCCCTACCATCATCACTAACATCGATTGATGGGAGGCAGCATCAGTCCTATCTACTTCATCTCTAATTCTGTCAACCCTGACCCCTGGTTGACAGACCCTCCCCTCCTCTTGGTTGGATTCCATTCAACTAACTCTTTATCCATATGACGCACTAAGGAGTCCCCAATTAAAATTGTTTCCCCGTCATTCACATCCCTATCCAACTGGGCAAAAGGGTTCAAAACCTTGATAGGGGGGGGATTCCAATCACCTAACATATGTGGCCTAGCTCCACCCTTAACTACTCTACTAACCCCCCATCTACTAAACTGAACCAACCTTAACCACATCATCAACTCTGTCTAACCTTCTCAATAAACTACCTATACTAGAAACTACATTCCTAACCTCACCCTTCAACTTACTAACATCTTCAACGTTAGTATAGGTTCGGCCTTCATCAACTGTAAGCCTGTATGATGATGAAGATCCCGACACTGAAGAACCTATTACTCATCAAATCACAACAAAAAAACTAGTGAAGATGTTCAGTGCAGTCAATTATTCAAGATATGGACCCATGGTAAATTGGAGTTCATGTTGGCAAGGACATGGATCATTCAATTGAATGTTACAGAACAATTTACAAGGAGACAGAAGGCTGCTACCCAGACTCAGTTGGATATGTTTTTTTTAGGAAAAGTCAGCCACCCACTCCAAGCATCAGCTAAAGCATCTCTCCACCAAATATTGCTGCTGCTGCTGCTGATGCACTGGTAGTGCATAGCATGACCAAAGATGATAGTGATGAGGCATGTACATATATGCTCAACTATCCTCCCTCCAACAATTAACTCCCCCAACAAACTCACCATAAATGCCACCTTCAATAAGCAAGTCTCCCATGTCATTGGTGAGTGTTACCTTAACTTTATTTGTATTTGTGTATTTAAAAGTAATTTTTCTAGCATTTTTTCTATCAATATGCTCCCATTTTTAGGTTTATTAAAGGGTTTATATACTTCTTTAATATATATTCTTGCTCAGAGGCATTCTGAGAGAATCTAAACTTCAGAATAAGTAAGAAGATCCAAATATTTATTATTCTTGTTGAAAACAGATGTTTTGTAACAAATATCCATTTTCAGTGCTACAGTAATAGATATAAAATCATAAGTGTAATGAATTAAACATTACCTAATGATTCTCACCCTATCTTAATGTTTAACATATTATGCTTATGATTTTATCTCTATTATTGTAGCAATTAAGATAGAAATTTGTTTCAAAAATGTTTGTTTTCAAACAAGAATGATAAATATTTGGGGGTTCTTTTATATATTATATATATATATATATATATATATATATCTATATATATATATTATATATATGGTGTCCGAGAATTATCTGTACAAGTTTTGGCTGTTATTAAAAGTCAACCATGAAGTGTAGAAATTCCAGTGTTGTCCCATTTTACAGAGAATCTCATTAAGTTTTTTCTGATACCAAGTTTGACAAGTTTTTTAGAAATTCCAGTGTGTCCAAAAATTATCTGTACAATTTCATCTTTTAATAAAATTATTGATAACACACGTAAAATCTTAAACAAGATTATTTAGAATCTGTATTTTCAAAAGTTTCTTTTATTAAAGTAACGTTGTTACAAACATTCGATATGTGCACCATCAGTGATTCGCAAAACATTCAATCGATAATCCAAATGTTGCCATGTATGCTGCAGCATATCCACATCAATTCGCTCAATAGCAGCTGTGATTCTTGCTTTTAAATCATCAATGTCTGTCACCCGCGTACAAAAAAGAAAAACTTGTCAAAACTTGTTATCAGAAAAAACTTAATGAGTTTCTCTGTAAAATGGACAACACTGGAATTTCTACACTTCATGGTTGACTTTTAATAACAGCCAAAAATTGTACAGATAATTCTCGGACACCGTATATATATATATATATATATATATATATATATATATATATATATATATATATATATATATATATATACAGTATATATATATTGCAAATTTGAAAACTAATACAAGTTTCACCATCTTACTATCTGCAAAACTTATGCAAAATATGGGAGGTGCAATTATAGACAAAAATGCCATTACCACCACCCTCAACGGAGCGCAACAGGTGTGCAGGCAAAACCAGCATCAAAGAGGGCTACCAATTTTCTAGATGTAGCCAACACAATTCAGCTGTTAAATACCATTCTGCAAATACAAAGCCAACTGACAAATACAGGGATCCAAGAGCCATACAGAAGGCATACAGTGAGACATTCCATGCGATATCAGGACAATAAGTATCAAAAAAGATAGAGAGAGGAAAATTCTTGCAGGATCACAAGGCAATGAAACATGCACCACCATTGGAAAATGAATCAAAACTATATAAATGAAAAAAATGAAAGTGAAAAAATAAAAATAATCCTCATCAACATTCCAAACCATTCCCTGGACAAAGTCACATACTTGAAAGGACTTGTACAAGAAACCAGAGCAGACTTTGCATGTCTCACAGAAACCCATCTAAAAGACTGCCAGGTGAACTGTGAAAACTGAGAGTTTTGTGTTGACAAAAAAGAAATACAAATTGACAACTATAACATACTCTGAGCTGACAGAACAGTAAGGCATAAAGGAGGCTGTGCTATTTATACATGCGAGAAACATATGGCAGAAATCACTATAAGTACTTCAAACAACCTTGTAGAATGTGTAGCAGCAAAAGTAAAAAAAATTAAGTATGGTACTAATTGTAATATATATACACCCCAAACACACCAACTTCAAAATTCTCAGATTCCATTACAGAGGTCAGAAACTAGGTAAAAGATCTACATTCTTCAACCCCAAATATTTTTCTCTGTTGATTTTAGTTTTCTATTCATGAAATATAAAAGGATAGGAAAAAATATATGTATACACCAAGACAAGGGGGGCATATGGGAAGACCAGGAGCAGGCAAAAATGCTCCGAGCTCTAACTGATGAACTTATGCTAATGCAAGAAATAACAAAAAATACAAGAAAACCAACTGCCTGGATTTGGTATTCACAAACAACAGCAACCTAATTAATAACATAGAAATATCCCCAATGATAATATCTGATCACAACATTATTGAAATACAACCAATATAAAAGCAACAGGAAAGGAAAGAACACACAATTAGAAAGAAGCAAATTTGAAATTTTTAATTTTCACTCTAAAATAAACTGGGAAGGTGTTGCATCCAGTATTGAAGCAAAAGACTGGAAAACCATCTTCAATGCCAAGACAATGGAAGAGATGCTAATTACCTTAGAGATGCTGCTGGAAATTGTGGAAAACATTCCCAAAAATGCAACAAAGAGGAAAGAGAAGCAGGTTCAAGAGACAAGAGAGATCAATGTTCCGCAAGAGAAAAAGAGTGACTATAAAATTAAGAACCTGCAAAAACAACATCAGAAAAATATTAAACAATAAACTGCAGGGTATAGATTGCATCATACAGGACCTAATTGAGAAGCATATGGAGAAAGATGATGATGATGATGCTATAGAAGCAATAAAGTACAGTAGTTCTATAATTTTGCAAAAAGGAAGTTGAAAAATCATGTGACTATCAAACCTTTGAAAAATTAAGACAATGCGCTATTTGAGGATCTAACAAAAATCTCTGAAATATTAAGGGCTCAGTATGAATCACCTTTCAGTATCCCCAAAACTGATAAACTGATATGTGATAGAAACACATTTTTTGAAGAAGAACAGCAAGGGGAAAGTATAACAGACTTTGACTTTACAACAGATGATATTACACAAGCTAATAGGGAAACTAAAAGCACACTTGGCAGCAGGACTGAACAAATGGAATGCCACACTGATCAAAAACTGCAAGAATGAAATTGCTAAGCCCCTATATTGGATATGGAGATGATCACTCAATTATAAAGTATAAAGGAGGTGGTCAATCCAAGGCCAAAACCTATAAGCCAGTGTCACTTACATTTCATCTCGCTAAAATATTTGAAAGAATAGTCAGAGAAAAAGTATAACTTTTTGAAACTTAGGAAAAAATTAAATGATAACCAACATGGATTCGTCAGAAAGATCATGCCTATCTCAAGTAATGGAACACTATAACATTATTAACTTTTGAATGGTAGTGTATGTGTATATATATATACAGGGTCCGCAAAAAAAAAGAGGAGCATGACAAAAATTGCTCTCACGCCCACATTTTTTGCAGGACCCTTAAATGTTATATATCTAGCTAAAGATAAAAGAGCCCAGAGTTCTATAAAACAAATTTCATCAAAATCGGTCATAAAATAAAGATTTTATGGCCACAAACGTGCAATGACTAAAAAAAGTGAATTTCCGCGTAAAAATTTAATGTTTTTCTCATTACAAATTATTTTTTTCAGATGCCTAAATAATTTTAATCAATAAAAATGATAATATGCCCTTTTCTAAAGAAGATAAAATATTAATAAAACATTATAGACTTGATAAAAATTACGGCGCAATAAAATTATTACAAGAGTTTCCAAATAAACCATGGTCGAAAGGAGGTTTGGACAAGCTGTTAAGAAAAATCGACGAAACTGAAAGTACTGAAAGGAAACAAGGAAGCGGGAGGCCAAGATCAGTTCGAACCGAAGAAAACATCAGAGATGTGGAACTAAGAATTTGTAGTCAAGAAGGCAGACCAGGGACTCACGTGACACCGTCCAGAATTGCTAATGAGTTGAGCATATCCGAAAGTAGCGTCAGAAACATTATTAAAAACGACCTTGAACTAAAACCTTATAAATGGATACACAGGCTGAAATTAACGAACAGAAAAGAGTTGTTTGTTCTGAACGCATGTTAAGAAATATCACTCCCGAAAAAGTAGACCTCGGCTTTTTTACTAACAAAAAGAAGTTTACGGTAGAACCACCGCGAAATTCCCAAAATGACAGTGTATTCAAGAGTTAATCATAAAAATGAAATACCAGATGAGAGACTTTATGCTACCCGTAATCATTTTTCTGCCAGCGTAATGGTATGGGTCGGTGTGTCTAAACTAGGCAAGACATCTGTTTTTTTCATAGAGCCAAACATCAAAGTAGACGCCCGCTATTACACTGAAACTTTGTTGGAACAAATGCTGCCCGAAATGAGACGATTGGCGAATAATGGTTACTTCTTATTCCAACAGGATGGCGCTCAGGCGCATACCGCTAAGTCAACTATTGAATTTTTTGAAAATAATGTTCCTGAATTGCTTTACCCAAAAGATTGGCCCCCTAATAGTCCAGATTTGAATCCCATAGACTACGGAATATGGGAAATGTTGGCTGAGAAAGTGTACAAGCATAAGATCCAAAATGTTGAACATTTGAAAGAAGTTATCGTACAAAAATGGGAAGAAATTACCCAAGATCAAGTAGATAAAGCTATAGATCAATTTAGGCCCCGATTACGAAGGGTTGTAGAGGTTTCTGGCAAACATATCGAACAATTTTTATAGTCTTATAATTTCATTTTCTTTGGAAATTGTAAAATTATATGACATGTTGTAGTAAAACTTTTATATTTTTTTTAATTTTTGATGTATTGACATGAAATTTGGTACTAACTTAGTTTATTTGTTGCTTATTTGCCTAAAATAAATTATTTGTCATTATGTGTAAAAATAAATGTACAGTAAACATTTTCGTCATGCTCCTTTTTTTTGCGGACCCAATATATATATATATATATATGATAAAAACGAAGATGTAGAGCAAAAAAGTCATTATATTTGGCTGCAGCTGACATTTTGGGCAACTCTACCCATTTTCAAGGCGTAAAATTAATACATGAAAAAAAATATATGAATGTCGAAAACAAACTAATTTAAAATACAAAATTAAAACTGTTCAAGAAGAAAAATTAAAATTACAAAGCAAAAAACAGGCATAAGCCAAAATCAAATAAAAAATAAAAATTATATAAATGACAAATATAAGTGATAAAAATAAAAACTGAAAACTAAAAACATTCAAATGTAAAATAGTTAAAAAACTTTACTAATAAAAAGTTAAACGAAAAACCACAAGAGTAAACCAAACATACCATGCTCACTTGACAGCCACAAAAAACCGAGGCGAAAAGGAGGCAGGGTCAAAAGGGAAAAAAAATTTTTTAGTATGTAGGTATTCTAATTAATATAAAGGGGGTAACAGCTAGAATCAATATTTAAACTGGAGTTAAAAAATTTAATGCACAAAGATTCGTAAATACGGAGGGAAGACGGGTATTTTAATGATAAAAGAATTTTAAAATTGTTAACAGAAATGTCAACCTTACACTTGATAGAATGATTTCTAATAGCACTGTTCCTTTTTTGATAAAACTTTCCCTGTCCTATAGCTAATACCCATATGGGAGCAAAATGGGAGAAATCATTCTATCAAGTGTAAGGTTGACATTTCTGTTAACATTTTAAAATCTTAAATCATTAAAATGCCCATCTTCCCTCCGTATTTACGAATCTTTGTGCATTAAATTTTTGAACTCGTTTAAATATTGATTCCAGCTGTTACCCCCTTTATATTAATTAGATACCTACATACTAAAAAATTTTTTTTTTTCCTTTTGACCCTGTCTCCTTTTCGCCTCAGTTTTTTGTGGCTGTCAAGTGAGCATGGTATGTTTGGTTTACTCTTGTGGTTTTTCGTTTAACTTTTTATTAGTAAAGTTTTTTAACTATTTTACGTTTGAATGTTTTTAGTTTTAAGTTTTTATTTTTATCACTCTTATATTTGTCATTTATATGACTTATTTTTTATTTGATTTTGGCTTATGCCTGTTTTTTGCTTTGTAATTTTAATTTTTATTCTTGAACAGTTTTAATTTTGTATTTTAAATTAGTTTATTTTCGACATTCATGTATTAATTTTAGCTTTTATTTATTAGGCCTTGCCAATGGGTAGAGTTGCCCAAAACGTCGGCTGCAGCCAAATATAATGACTTTTTTGCTCTACATCTTCGTTTTTATCCTAAATGTAAAACTACGTCTCCTTAGGAGGGATCCTATTTTATATATATATATATATATATATACCTTTCAAAGGTTCCATGTGATGATTCCTCATTTCACAAAGGTCAAGCTTGTCACCCCTCCTCTCAAGTTTGCCTGGTGAAGTAGTGAGTTGGTTTCTTGTACTCTCCACCTCACATAGCCAGGTATGCCTGGCTCATTGGGGATTGTTCTGAGCCAGGCATCTAATCTTTTGAAAATGTCCACTGCAACACCATTCATGTTCTTTAGGTTTTTGGGCAGCTGATTAAACAGTTTTCATCCTCTCACAACAAAACTATTTTTTTTCAGGGTTAAGGATGTTCTCTGTCTAGCCTTTAATTTGGGAACATGACAGTCTTCCTTTTCTACTTTCGACCGTTGTCTGGGGAGTTACAGAGTTCAGCATAAAATTAGGGACTAGTTTCTCCATTATTTTCCAAATGTAAATAATGGTGTATCTCTCTCTTCTCCTTTTCATTGAATATAGGTTTAGTTCACATAACCTTTCCCAGTAATTTATTTCTTTGCACCCTTTGATCTTGGCTGTGAAGCTTCTCTGAATCCCTTCTAGCTGTCTAATTTCTTCATTTTTATATGGGGATGTTAGGACTGAGCAGTATTCCAATTTGGGTATGATCAGTGTTTTCAGTAGAGGAATCATTATATTGCTATCCCTTCATTTAAAGGTTCTCAGTATCTGCCCAGTTATTCTCTCTGCTCTGTTTACTGCCATCTATTTTGTGTTTCAAATTTCGCATCATCAGTCATTACAATACCTAAATCTTTTGCTCTAGAATTTCTCTGAATTTCCTGTCCATTTGGGGTATAATATTCCATGGATTTTAGGTAGTCTCTTTTTCCGTACTGTAACATCTGAAACTTCTGTGTTAAACTTCATATTATTGTCTTTTGTAGATTCTGTTCATGTCAGTTTGTAGAGATTCTATATCTTCTGGGTTTCTTATTTTTCTACTGATCTTTGTGTCATTGGCAAAGGATGTTACTGTAACATCCTCATCTATGTCAGTTAGCATGATGAAGAGTAGTGGAGCTAATACCATTCCTTGTGGTACTGAGCTGGGGACCTCTGATTCTGATGAAGATACCCCTTGTACTGTAACAACTTGCCACCACTCACTAAGGAAATTATATATCCATTTCCCTACTTTTCCTGTTATTCCCATATATTTCAGTTTATGTATTAGGATTCCATGGTCACACTTGTCAAATGTTTTGGCAAAGTCTGTGTATATTACATCATAGTTTTCATTATTTTCAAGTGCATCAATAATGTTGTTGTAGTGTCCCATTAGTTATGATAGGCATGATCTACCTGACTGAAACCCATGTTGGTTATCATTGAATTTTTTCAGTTTCCAAAAAGTCATAGATTTTCTGTCTAACTATTCTTTCAAATATTTTGTTGAGATGAGATGTAAGTGACACTGGCCTATAGTTTTTGGCCTCGGATCGATCTCCTCCTTTATATTTTGGGACTATGTTTGCGCTCTTTAGGATGTCTGGTATTTCTCCCATGTCTAGTGATTGTTTCCATATCCAATATAGGGGCTCAGTGATTGCATTCTTGCAGTTTTTGATCAGCGTGGCATTCCATTTATCTGGTCCTGCCACTGAGTGTGCTTTTAGTTTCCCTATTAGCTTGTGTAATATCATGTCAAAGTCAAAGTCCCTTATACTTTCCCCTTGTCATTTTTCTTCAAAGAACATGTTTCTATTGCACATCAGTTTCTCAGTTTCTGGGATACTGAAAGATGATTCGTACTGAGCTCTTAATATTTCAGATACTTCTGTTGGATCATCAGATAAAGCACTGTTCTGTTGTTATTAAACATAAATTCAAAGAAAGAAAATTGGGGAAAATGTAAATAAAGATTTAAAGGAGGTAAATTGGGAATTGTTACTTCACGAGAAGACCACAAGAAATACTATGTATAATAGAGATGGAAACGAAACCTATAATACTAAAACATATTCCAGAAAGACAGGAAAGAAAATGTAGCAAGCTTGAGAGGAAAATCAGGACTCTATTCAGGAAATGAAGACAAACCATAAAACATCTCCACAGATGCAGAACTGATGCAAAGAGACTCAAACTAGAGAGGAAACTTGATGAAACAGAAATGGACCTAAAACAAACATTCATACATAAGACAAATGAGGAGGAAAACAAGGTAGCAGAAAACAAAAAATAGTCCAAAATACTTCTACACATTTGCAAAATGTAAAATGCAGTGTAAGGAGAGTATTGGACCATTGATAGACAGGGAGGCCAAATACACAAATGACCCGAAATAAGTAAGTAAACTGCTTAGGGAACAATTTAAATGTGTTTAGCACCCCTAAGTCAGAGATGGAAGTGGAAAACCCAGACGAATTTTTTGACATAGATACAGATCAACCAAGCACAAACCTATTAATGGACTTCAAGTTCATGGAAGGAGATGTAATTATGGCCTTATCACAGATGTGAAACAATTCAGCACCAGGGCCAGACACATGGAGTGCCACATTTCTGAAGAAATGCAGAGTATTGCAAAACCGCTATACTTGCTATACTCCACTATACTCCCCTTAAAGAACATGAACATTGTTCCCCTATTTAAAGGTGGTAACAGAGCAATGCTCAAGAATTATCAGCCAGTGGCTCTCACCTCACACCTTATAAGGTGTTTTGAATGCATAATTAGAGGCAAAACTACCTACTACCTACAAGAGAGAGAGAGACAACCCAAATCAACATGGCTTCAGGGTGGGAAGATCATGCCTGTCACAGCTACTAGACCACCAGGAGAAAATATTAGGAACATTGTGTCGAGGACAAAACATTGATGTAATATATACAGACTTTGCTAAAGCCTTCAATAAATGTGACCATGGAATCATAGCACACAAACTTAAGGATACAGGAATTACTGGAAAGCTAGGAAGGTGGATATTTAATTTCTTGATGCAAAGAACACAAAGAGTGGTGGTAAACAGAATTAAATCAGAAGTCTTGGAAGTCGTGAGTTCTGTCCCACAAGGGACAGTATTAGCTCCCTTGCTGTTCATAATAATGATTGCAGATATTGATGCAGATATTAAGGACAGTATTGTATTATGCCTCGCAGATGACACAAAGGCATGTAAGGAAATATTGAACGAAGATGTCATAAGAAAATTACAAAATGACATTGAAGCATTATTCCAGCAGGCAGAAAACAACAATATGAAGTTCAACAAAGAAAAATTCCAACTTCTAAGATATGGTAATAACAAAGAGCTACAGAAAAAAGGGTACAAAACTCTGCAAGCCAAACAGATAACACCAAATCCACAAGTCAGGGATCTTGGAGTAATAATGTCATTGGATGCAGAATTCAGAGAGCACTATAAAATCAAAGTCACAATGGCTAGAAAAATAATGGGAATCATCTGGAGGAGCTTCCGCAGCAGAAATGCAAACATCATGCTCAAATTATGGAAGAGTCTAGTCCTACCAATAATTGAGTATTGCTCAGTACTCACAAGCCCACACAGAGAGAGAGATATTGCGAACACTGAAGCTATACAAAGGACTTTTACATCTAAGATAGAGGAAATGGAAGGTGAAGACTACTGGTCTCAACTACAATCCCTGGAACTCTACTCTCTTGAAAGAAGGCGCGAGTGGTACACAATAATATACATATGGAAAATACTTGAGGGCTCTGTCCCTAACCTCAGAAATGAAAGAAACAAACTGGAATGAGAAGAGGCAGATTTTATACGGTACCAGCTGCAGTGGGACAAGGGGTCATGAAAATGAGGATGGAAAATACCCTGAGAATACGGGGCCCAAAGCTTTTCAATGCCTTTCCAAAAGAAGTGAGGAATCTCTAGCACACTGACCTGAATAACTTCAAGAACAAGCTGGACAAATTCTTGTGCAAAGTCCCTGACCAGCCATGCATGGCTGGCTACGAGGACAGGAGGAGATCAGACAGCAATTCCCTCCTTCACCAAGTCCCGCAAATGAGGCAGGATGCTGCAGAGGGGTCAACCACAGGTTGATCCTGAACCGTCGTTCAAACTCAGCAAAAGTAGCAAAAGTACACAGAAGGTTCACAAAAATAAACACCTTCATTTTTTTCATAGTTTTGGAGTTGATAATAAAAATCAATAGCAGATTTATTCAATCAATATACAGTAAACTCTTAAAAATTTGGCACTGCAAAATCCAGCATACTTCAAAATCTGGCACATTTTGAAATCATAAATGAAAATAATAATAGATCATGCTGCTTCAAAGACTAATAAATCCATTTGTGAGTGGAAATCTTTGCATAAACCTAAATTAGATCAACTTCATAGTTTTATACGAGTGGTTTGCTTTAAAAAGTTCAGGTGTTGGTATTTCTGGACCCATTCTGTCACATAGCAACAACAATGTTTTTAGACTAAGTTTAGAATACAATTTTCAAATAAATAAAGTTCCTTAATTAATTTAATCGACACTGATGTTCTATAACACATTATTGGCCCATTGGCTCTTATAACTACGACCTTTGGATTAATAAAACAGTAAGTTCATGTTCATTTTTTGTTTACACTGTACTTTATTATTATTATAAAATGACCTCTCAAAAACATGGCATATTTTAAAATCCAGCACATGCAAATCCCAAAGGGTGCTGCATTCTACACAGTTTACTGTATCTAGATGGTGTTGCCTTTCCATTATGTGAAGCTGACACACAATCTATCATTCCATTGATGAGCTTCATTTATTCTTGAAGACAATCATTATGGTGTCAATTTACTTTTGTCAACCATCCCCATCCCATCTCTCTCTATAACCTATACCTTTCAAATGTGTGATGATTCCTCATTTCACAAAGGTCAAGCTTGTTGTCCCTCCTCTTGGCAGCATTATATATACACTGTGTGTGTGTGTGTGTGTTGTGTGTGTGTGTGTGTGTGTGTGTGTGTGTGTGTGTGTGTGTGGGCTACATCATGGCCAGTGTCATAACACCGCTTCCCGGAGATCAGTGAAGTTAACCGACATTGGGTCTCGGTAGTAGTTGGATGGGAGACTGTCCTCCGTGCCCAGATTATGTACCCTAGCAACCCATGGTTCAGATCCCACATAAAGCTGTAGGTCCCCTCCATCATATGACCTTAGATGTTGCGAAGGCAGTTAAACAACCCCAATAAAAAAAAATTAATATACATATATATATATATATATAATATATATATATATATATATATATATTATATATATATATATATATATATATATATATATATATATACAGGGCATCCCAAAAAAATGTATACACACTTTAAATAATTATAAAGGCAGTGTTTATTAAAATACATTTCATTTTCAAAATGTAATAGAATCTACAGACATTATTTAATTGTTTTGTCAATGCCTGTTTTCAAACTGACGTCCGTTCTGGTCCAGGCACTGCTGATAACGCGAAGCAATGGAATCGCAAACATCACAAAACATTTCGTTGGTATTTGTGTGCATTCTCGTTCAATGGCTGCTCTCAATCAGCGACTGTTGCAGGTTTTATAGCGTAGACTTTGTCTTTTAAGTATCCCCATAAAAAAAAGTCTAGTGGTGTGAGGTCTGGTGAACGCGGAGGGTATTCTACGAAACCCCTTCGTCCAATCCACATCCACATCATGCCAAGTACCACTCGCAATACTCCACTCTTCAGTCCGGATCATCTTCATTAATAGCATGGACTAATCTTGGAATGTAACTTTTCCATTGACAGCGCTTCAAAATGCGTGGACAGACGATTCTGAAATTCCTACCTCACGACTCGCTTGCCGCACAGATTTTCTTGGACTTTGGTGATACGTTTCCAGTACTCTTTCTTGCTTTGTGGGGCTTGTCGATGTCCGTGGTCTTCCGGAACGCTTCTTGTGGACATTCTGAACAGTTCCATCAGCTTCAAACTTATCTCTAATTCGAGTGATGGTAAGTCGCGTTCAGAGCTGGGCAGTATTTAAATACATTTGTATTTAAATACGTATTTAAATACATTTGTGTATTTAGAACTGTATTTATAAATACATTGTTTTCATGTATTTAAATATAGTATTTAAATACTTTAATGAGTATTTAAATACAATGTATTTAAATACTCAAAATATAAAAATGTAAATACTTTTACTGGTTTAATACACGTTCTGTACTAGCACAGTACGACGCGTCGACAGTGTAGTACAGCATGGTTCATGTTTCAACGTGTCAGTTCAATCAGTTGTGTGCCACTCTTAGTCGAAAGTGGTTGATTTCTTTATCGTGTGCGTGTCATGGCTTAGTGAATGCATATGTTAAAATTTGTATGTATTTAAAATGTATTTACAAATGTATTTAAATACAATTGATGTATTTGTATTTAGTATCTAAATACATTCGTAAAATGTATTTAGTATTTAGTATTTAAATACATTTCTCCCATGTATTTAGTATTTAGTATTTAAATACATTCAATGTATTTATTGCCCAGCTCTGGTCGCGTTGGTGGATCTGTTTGAAACTCCCTCCTAAACTGTCTTTGCACTTCAACTGTGTTTTCACACTTCCAGTAGCATTTTAGAATGAATTTCCTTTGTTCAAAGCTTAGTCTGACTGCCATTATTAATTCTAATGGGTTTAACTTGGAAAGAAAGAAACATCAATTGAGCTATCAGCTGTTAAAGTGTGTATACATTTTTTGGGATGCCCTGTATATATATATATATATATATATATATATATATATATATATATATATCATGCAAAAGTATGAGACCACTGTCAATCTGATAACTATTAGATAATCTGTCGTATGAAAATTGGTTTTGATACTAAAATACACATTAACTAGAACCTCTGGTTCATATGAACATTAGGGTTATGACATTTTTATAACCTCATGTTCCTGTATCATAAATCGATGAACTTTTGCCCCCTGACAATGAAAATAACAGTTTTTTCGATAAGTTTTGAAAAAACTTCACCCCAAAATAAAAAATAAAAAATTAATAAAATAAATAGAAATTTGCATGTTTATTTCACAATTATTATACATAAACATATATTATATTATACAACATTATACCTATACAATACATATTAATTATACAAATACAATATTATACATTTACTCTATTATTGTTTTACTTATTGCTTAAAATACTAATATACTAATAATACTAATATACTATATTTGCTTTTGGGGTGACATTTTTTTTTAATGCTGAGGAATTAGGCCCTTTTTTATTGTTTTCAAGCAAAAGTTCATCGATTGATGATACAGGAAACAATATTTATGACAAAAAATTAAAGTCATAACCCTAAATTGAACATATAACTAAGTTTTTACTTAAGTGTATAAAGTTGTATGAGCTGGATGACCCTCTAGTCTGCATAAATTGGACTTGAGGGTTAATTTATTATATTACTTATAACGCATGTGTTTAAAGATCTAGCAAACTGTTGATGATGGATCTGGAGTAAATGCTCCTAAGCTATTGTTATATCAGTATTTACAATTGAAAGTATTGACATATTCACTTAAATTCTGAAAAACAAATTTATCCAAAACATTTCTCATTATAATCCTAATTCATGCTGTTTTTTTTCTTTCACAGGCTTAAGAAATGATGAAAAGTACAATTTCTGACGAGATGAGATATAAAATAATACATTTGCATGGTGAGGGACTGAGTCAAAGAAAAATAAATGAATCTACAGGTGTTTCTAAAAATTGTGTAAAAACAATCTTGGCTCATCAGAGATCAAATGGGACCCCCAGTTGATTATCCTAGATTAGAGAGGCCCTCTAAGCTTTCTCCATCTGATCTACAATATCTAAAGATTACTCTCCTTTGAGACAGCTGCAAATCCAGCACTTCACTTGTAGCAGATCTCAAAAAAACAACAGGTGTCTCAGTTGATCCCTCTACTGTACGAAGGAAGCTTAACTCAGTAGGCCTCAGATGTCCAATACTTGTGTTCCAAAGCATATTTTCTTCTCTTCTCTTTATTTCCATTCCTTAATAGTGGCTTTTTTGGCTGCAACACATCCTTTAAGATCTACTGAGTTAAGCTTCCTTCGGTACAGTAGAGGGATCAACTGAGACACCTGTTGGTTTTTCGAGATCTGCTGCAAGTGAAGTGCTGGATTTGCAGCTGTCTCAAAAGAGAGTAACCTTTAGATATTGTAGATCAGATGGAGAAAGCTTAGAAGGCTTCTCTAATCTAGGACAATCAACTAGGGGTCCCATTTGATCTCTGATGAGCCAAGATTGTTTTTACACAAGTTTCGGAAACACCTGTAGATTCACTTATTTTTCTTTGACTCAGTCCCTCACCATGCAAATATATTATTTTATAGCTCATCTCATCAGAAATTGTACTTTTCATCATTTCTTAAGCCTGTGAAAGAAAAAAAAAGAGCATGAATTAGGGTTATAATGAGAAACGTTTTGGATAAATTTGTTTTTCAAATTTAAGTGAATACGTCAATACTTTTAATTGTAAATACTGATATAACAATAGCTTAGGAACATTTATTCCAGATCCATCATCAATAGTTCACTAGATCTTTAAACACATGCATTATAAGTAATACTGGGTGATCCAGATAAATGGGACCCATAAAAAGAAGCCAAATATTCTTAATATTTAATTCCTTTCATAAAAACTATATATCGTTCGAAAGAGTAGAGTTACAAGTTTATTATGAAATATTTATTTTTTAAAAATGACTCCTTTCAAATGTGCTCCATTAGTTGCCAAGCATTCCAGTGTTCTCGCTTGTAAGTTCTGCATCACTTTTGCAAGAGTGTGCGGTGGTATGGCCTGTATCTCATTTGTGATGGCAACCTTCAATTCTTGCAAGGTCATTGGGTTATTTCTGTAGACCCTACTCTTTAAATATCCCCAGAGATAATAATCTAAGGGAGAAAAATCCAGAGACCTTGCGGGCCATTCAACGTCTCCAAATCTTGAGATTAACTCGCCTGGAAACGTTTGACGCAAAACTGCCATGCAGTTCCTCGTGGTATGGCAGGTAGCTCCATCTTGTTGGAACCAGTGGTTTTCTAGACAAAGATCTCTTAATTTAGGAATAAGGAAATCAGTCAACATTTTTTCGTAGCGATCACCATTTACAGTGACCATGTTTCCGGTGGAATCCTCGAAAAAGTACGGCCCTATGATCTGAGATGCAGTAAGACCACACCAAACAGTTACACGCTGACTATGCAATGGGACTTCGGTAATATTCAATGGATTTTCTGTTGCCCAGAAACGACAATTTTGTTTGTTTACAGTTCCATTCAAGTGAAAATGGGCTTCGTCTGACATAATCAAAGTTGCTAGAAAATTGGTGGTGTCATTTACCTTCTGTTGGATCCATTGACAGAATTGTGTCTTCGTGCGAAATCTCCATCGTTTAGTTGTTGCACAGTTTGAATTTTATATGGAAAGAGCATTAAATTTTGCTTGAATATACGGTGTGTTGTTCCATATCCAACTCCTAACAGCTGAGAAGCACGTCGGATGCTTATGTTAGGATTATCCTGTACAATTTCATGAGTTCTGTTAATGATCTCGTATCCTTGCTGTGCACACTCTTCCAGATGGTTTTCTTTTTCCAATGCTGCCAGTTAGGGAAAAATTTCTGACACACCGACGGATTACTTTCTTAGAAGGTGATTTTGACATCTGAAAATTTGTCTTGAAAGATCTTTGAGCTAGAACTACACTTCTTCCATGCTCATAATATTGCTGTTATGAAACGCAGCTGTTCCACAGTCCATGCAGTCATCTTGAAGGGTTAGTTTTAACTAACACTTTTATTTTGTTTTGTATCTTATCTTGTCTTGTATTGTCAAAACCTATACAATCCTGTACAATCTTGTAACTATCCTCTTTCGAATGATGCATATGATTTTATAAAAGGACTTATACTTTAAGAGTTACAGGGGTTTCTTTTGGGTCCCATTTCTCTGGATCACCCTTTATAATAAATCAACCCTCAAGTCCAATTTATGCAGACTAGAGGGTCATCCAACTAATACAACTTTATACACTTAAGTAATAACTTAGTTATATGTTAATATGAACCAGAGGTTCTAGTTAATGTGTATTTGAGTATCAAAACCAATTTTCATACGACAGATTATTACTGGGGAACAAAAAAAAAATTTTTCTTGGTGCCTGAGATTTTAGACCTTATTCTGGATATTTTCATGCCACTGATTCAGAAAATATCATCCATTTTGTTCTAGCAGCTCTAGTTTTTGAGATATTGCATACGTCATTACCTACTTTATTACCCTTCTGGAACGGTATTATGAGTTGCTCGTAAATCTAAATGCATCTGTATAATTAAATTGTAGCTATGATTTTGCTGATGTTGCTGTTTTGCATGTGTATTGTACATGTACTAACGTGAATTCTTTCCTGTTACAGATGTTGACATGGCTTCATCACAAAGAAAGTGTTTAAATCATCCAGATGTGTTTTGTTTTATCTGCGGAGAGTACACGTTCATTGAACAGAGAAAAACTATTACTGATTTTGTGAAAAAAGCTTATTTTGCCTATTTCAAAGTACAACTAGGGGACCAAGATAAGCCATGGGCTCCTCATGTTGTGTGTAAAACGTGTACGGAGCATCTGCGGCAATGGACCAATGGAAAGAGGAGGTGCCTGAAATTTGGTATACCAATGGTTTGGAGAGAACAGAGAAACCACAGTGATGACTGTTACTTTTGTTTGGTGAATATAAAGGGCATCAATGGACGTAACCGGAGTAAATGGACGTATCCTGACATAAACTCAGCTAGACGGCCTGTTTCACATTCAGATGAGATACCTGTCCCATCATTCAGCCATCTTCCAGAGCTACCTCAAGATGATGATGAATCTGCTACTGACAAAGAAAGCATATGTGGGCAAAATGACAGTGATTTCGAAGGACCATCATCAGTTGCAGAAGGTTTTAGTCAACACGAATTAAACGACCTCATAAGGGACTTAAGTCTTTCGAAGAAATTGTCTGAATTGTTAGCTTCCAGGCTGGGAGAAAAAAATTTACTGCTGCTGGGAACCAAAATCATGTTATATCGCGACAGAGAAAAGGATTTACTGCCCTTCTTCTCAAAAGAGAACGATTTGGTTTTCTGCAACAATGTGCATGGATTGCTGATGAAAATGGGCATATTGGAATACACACCAAGTGAATGGCGGTTATTCATAGATAGCTCCAAATGGAGCCTAAAATGTGTTCTTCTACACAATGGCAACAGATACAGATCAATCCCAATTGGTCACTCAGTCAGTATGAGAGAAGAGCATGGGACAGTCACCCTAGTCCTAGAAAAGATATCATACCGAGACCACCAATGGGTGATCTGTGTGGATCTGAAGATGGTGAATTTTCTCCTGGGCCAGCAGAGCGGGTACACCAAGTACCCGTGCTTTATATGTCTCTGGGACAGTAGAGCTAAAGATGAACACTGGGTGAGAAGACAGTGGCCTCTGAGAGAAAACATGGTGGTTGGAGAAAAAAATATCAAAGAAGCTTTGGTTGACAGGGAGAGGATCATATTGCCACCAGTGCACATCAAACTAGGTTTGATGAAACAATTTATAAAGGCTTTGAACAGAGATGGGACGTGTTTTGGCTACATATGTAGAAAATTTCCTGCGCCGAGCATGGAAAAGCTGAAGGCAGGTATTTTTGATGGACCGCAAATCCGGGAACTCATGAAAGACCCGCATTTCCAAGATTCAATGGACAACATTGAGGCCCGTGCGTGGTCATCATTTAGTATGATTGTGAAGAATTTCCTTGGGAACTATAAGGCCGATAACTACGGTGAACTAGTGGAGAATATGCTCTCTTCTTTTTGTAAACTTGGCTGTAAAATGAGCATCAAACTGCATTACCTCCACAGTCATTTGGATCGTTTCCCAGATAACCTCAGTGATCTAAGCAAGGAACAGGGTGAATGATTTCACCAAGAACTAAGGACCATGGAAGAACGGTACCGCGGATGATGGGATACTCACATGATGGCAGATTACTGCTGGAGCATCCAACGCGAATGTCCTGGCACATCTCATCACAAGAAATCTCAGAAACGCGGTTTATGTGAGATGTCTCAATGAAAGAACTTTTTTTGCCATTCGTGTCTCAAGCTTGTTTGAATTTAAGAAATATTTTTCGTACCTTATGCTTGTTTGATGTTAATACACTATTTTTGCTGACATTCATCATACTTTTGTATTCAATTGACAACAACAGTGATTGCCAGTCAGCAATTATATAATATTATAGGATCAAATGTAGAATTCGGACCCCAGCCTTCTTTAGTTAGCTTTAGAAGGCTAACTAACGAAAATATCACGACCTAACCTAACCAATCGTTAGGTTAACTGTACGCCCTTGACGATTGGTTAGGTTAGGTCATGATATTTTCGTTAGTTAGCCTTATAAAGCTAACTAAAGAAGGCTGGGGTCCGAATTCTACATTTGATCCATATTATATACATTATATAGAAATATATACAGATATATATCATATCTTGATAAGCAGAGCTGATGGAGAAAAACTAATGTCATTTTTAGAATCAGTGACCTCAATATACCCAGAAACAGGTCTAACATCTAAGTCACCAAAAGTTGCGCTCCCCAGTGTTATCTAATAGTTATCAGATTGACAGTGGTCTCATACTTTTGCACAGTACTGTGTATATAGAAATATATACAGATATATATCATATCTTGATAAGCAGAGCTGATGGAGAAAAACTAATGTCATTTTTAGAATCAGTGACCTCAATATACCCAGAAACAGGTCTAACATCTAAGTCACCAAAAGTTGTGTTCCCCAGTGTTATCTAATAGTTATCAGATTGACAGTGGTCTCATACTTTTGCACAGTACTGTGTATATATATATAATGAACAACCCCAACCACTTACCAGATGGTGCTGAAATCTGATGTTGGGACCTGCCAAGTAACTTTTTCTTGAATTTCCCTTTGCGTTTCTTGGGTGTAGGCTTTGTCTTCTGCTGTTGAATGATCACCATGGACAACTCTCTCTCCAGAAGATCTAATTCTCTGCAATTGAGCTCCTCTTCTCGTTGCTTCAGCAACTCAGCCATTTGTTTCTGAGCAACAATTGCTTGCCGTACTTCCTCTTCTCGACAGTTGAGGTCCTAAGTATTTTGATAGAAAAAAGTTAGAGTACTTTACATTTCAAAAACATGAAGCCCTCAAGGCTACAGAGGTTATCCAAGTCTTAAATGATGTAAAGCTATATTTCATAATCAAATTTTGCTGCATGTAAATTTCACATCAGCTAATTAATACAAAACTATTTACAGAGTTGCTGAAGTAACCTACATAATTTAAGCTCAAACATACATAATTAACATAATTTACAAACCCAGTCTTTCATTCATGAAAGCATCCAATTTCTTCTTAAAACTAATTAAAGAGCTAATATTTACTACATTATATGGCAAGTCATTCCAAACATCTACTACCCTATGACTAAAAGTGTATTTGTTGATCCAGTCTACAAGTTTGTTTTTTATTTTATGATTATGCCCTCTGGTTCTTTTGTCAGACTCTAATATGAAAAAGTTATTTTCATCTGAATTGTCCAAACCTCAAAACATTTTGAACATTTATACATTATCTTCCCTAAAACATCATCTCTCAAAACTAAACATGTCCAATTCCTTTAATCTTTCACTATATTCTTACCTTCTTAAGCTCAGGATAAGCTTGGTTGCCCTATGTTGCACACCCTCAAGCATATCTATATTCTGCCTATGGTGTGGAGACCAAGCTTGAATGTAGTATTCTAAATGAGGTCTAACAAGAATTATATAGCTAATGTACAGATGACTCCCTTACCTTTTTATAACTAACATTCCTCTTAATAATACCTAGCATTTTATTTGCCTTATTTCTAGCCACTAAGCACTGCTTACAGAACTTTAGATCACTACTAACTATAATGTCAAGATCTTTTCCCTAACTAACATCCTCTAACCAGTTTCCTTGCATCTCAAAACTAAAGTTTTCATTATTTCTACCAAAATGGATGACTTTGCATTTTTTAACATTGAATTCTATCTGCCATTTACTAGCCGAGGCAACTAATCTATAAAGATTTTTTGTAGTTTATAAGAATTTTCTATGTTTGTATCTATGGCAACTACTTTTGTATGATTTGCAAATTCAGATATTTCACTACCTTCTCTAAATCAAATAAATATACAATAAAGAGTAATGGGACCTAACAGTGATCCCAGTACCACACTTTCTACTTTCTGCCACCCTCATTCATGACCACTTAAAATTACTCTGTTCTCTGTCTTCCAACCATTTTTCTACCTAGACATCCCATGAGATTCTAATTTATATAGAAGTCACCTACATAGAACCTTGTCAAATGCCTTATTAAAATCCAATTAAATTTTATCTACATTATATTCATCATCTACCTGATCAGTTACACAAACCAAAATGTCTAATAGATTAGACAAACAAGATCTTCCTGATCTAAATCAATGTTAGGAACTTAAATGAGATTAAAATTATCCAAATGATCTTCAATACTATTTTTTATAATTCTTTCTAGTATCTTTCCTGCTAATGATATTGAACTAGCAGGCCTATAATTTTTTACCTCCTTTTTACTACCCTTTCTGTGAATAGATACTACATTTGCTTTTTTTCCATTCATGAGGTACCTCTGCATAATTAATAGATCTAACAAACAAAATAGTTAGTGCCTCAGATAAGCTATCCTCCCCTTCCCTGAGAATCCTCGCATAAATATTATCAGAACCAGCAACTTTAGTTGGTTTCATTTCATTAATTACTTGCCTATCATCATCATTCCTTATATGAATCTTATCAACTTCAAGAATGCCTGAGTTATATTATTATCCTTCATATTTCAATATGTTAAAGTACCTTCTCATTTGGAAGTGGCCCCTTAATTCTTAAAAGCCATATCAAAATTCCTTTAACACATACTTTTTCCTTGAGCCTGATTTCTTGCACCTTCTCCTCAATCTCCACCTTCCAGTGCCCTTGCATTGTATGGAAACTGTCATGAGGTGTTCTTGTAAAGTTGGATTGATTAATAGGGTCTAGCTTCCTTAAGATAGTCTTGAAGCAGGGTCTAAGATGAGGATCTGGGTCCCAGCAGCCTTTAAAGAAAATTTTTAAGTGTTCCAACTGGCAACACACCATCTACTAAGGGATCTTCTACATATGGACAAAGTTTAATAATATCAAATGTTAGCAAAATCAGTAAGAATGGGTGTTCACAAATTTTTTACAAAGCTTTTTAATCCCATTCTCTATCACAATATGCTTAGAAATAAGACTACCATGTCCCATTAGGACGTACTTTCCATTAATTCCTGCCATGCCTGTGGGACTGTTGCTGGGACATGAAGGGACAACTTGTTCATGGCTACCCCATATGCAATTGCCAAAGCATCAATTCCCTTGTATGGTGTCTCAGATGTCAACAATTCCCACAAGACAACTCCATAACTGAAGAAGAAATCACAGAGTTAAACTTCTGCTAATAATCAATAACAAATGAAAATAAAAATTGAAAATGTTTAAATTTGGGCCTAATCTTGAATTTGTGCAGTCATAAGTGGATGGATGAAAACAAAATGTCTTAAAAAAAGTGATAGAGGCTCAGAAATTCTTGCTTTTGTTTGTCATACATTTCCTTTCTGCAATGGAACTTGAAAAGTGTAGAGATTGATGTCACATTTAGTGATATATCACAGTAATCACAGTGAGGTCAGGCACGAGTTCTATAAACAAGAGCTGAAGAAAGAAACATGATTATAATCAGTCAATAGAGGTGCATGAGCTAACTGGATTAGAATGACCAGGCAAAATTTCTGGAAAGTTTTAAAATCCCTGTGATAAAACTATAAAATTGCTTCCATTTTTAAAATAATCAAAGAGCTAATGTCTGTTGTGTATAAAAACTTTAAAACAAAAGCAATTAAATTTGAATAGTCAGTACCTCCAAACATCGGATGCTTTTGAAAACACAGATGTCTTAATGACCTCTGGGGCCATCCACGCATACGTGCCTGCAGCAGACATGTGTGTTGTTTTTGACACTTCCCTTGCCAGACCAAAGTCTGTGATTTTCAAAGTCTTAAACTCAAGACTTTGACTTTCAACGTCTTCACTCACTAAAACTGAAAATTTAGAGCAAGAAACTAGTTAAGTTTACTATTCAGTGAATGAATAAACATGAGGCATCTCTGAAAATAATAAAAACACTAAAGGCATTATGGGCTAGATTCAAAACAATTCTCTTTTTATGAAGTGTGCAAGAACATGGAATTGTCAAGATGATAGATCAAAGGACCTTTTTAAAATCAAAATGATACTTTACTCACCATTGGATGACTTGAGATCTCTATGAATAAGCGTAATGGGTGCTAAATTATGAAGGTAATTCATTCCTCTTGCAATCTGGATGGCCCAATCTGTTAGAATACTTGGATAGATCATCCGTCTCTGTTGGAGCATCCTGCTTAAGGATCCTCCCCTGGCATATTCCATAACGAGGCACAGATTAGGTTCCTTGAGGCACACCCCCTTCAACTGAACAATGTTCTCATGTTTCAAAAGCCAGAAAAGCCGAGCCTCTTGCCGAACATTTTGAATAGTCACTTCAATATCTTCATCAGGGTCCTGTCGGGCAGCTTTCACTGCAACCACTTCATCTCGCCAAATGCCACGGTAAACTTTGCCAAATCCTCCTACCCCAATTACTTCCTCTAATTTCAGCTCATCAAAGTCAATTTCACATGGTTCTACCTTCCTCACATCTTGAACTTCCGCTACAAAATTTGATGGGAATATGCCAACCTTTAACAGAACAAATTCAAGGTTAATCTTTGTTTGCTGCCAAGAAACTAATTTCAAGAGTGTTAAAGTGTAATGGTATGGTTTGTATGATATGTGAATGCTATATAGCCCACTTCTGAACTGGAAAAACATCAAGATGGGTGAACCAATCGAGTCTGAGCATTAAGTTTTATGTTACAATTCAATGATTTAAAAAAATATATATTAGAGTAGTATCATAAACTGATCTACTCCACCACCATATGAGCTAAAATTTTCTATATTTACTAAAATAGCATTAGCTTAAATTTGTAGCAAAAACTAAAAAAATACAATAAAGCAAAATAATAATAAAATTAAATTCAAACATTATAAATGCACCTAAGGAAATAAAGAAAGTAAAGCCTACAGCTTAGGGGACAAATTACATAGAAAATATAAATATTAATAGTCCAATCAGCAACTATATATTTGTTCTGTTAAAAGTATCATAATATTTATTTCTAGCAATAAAGAGTGAATAAATAAATAAATCAATGAAGTATTTAAACTGCAAACAATGTGCCACTTTCCATTTTAAGATAATTTTTATTATGCACCACATATAATCTTTCAGAAAAAACAAAAACTAGAATGGTAGATCAAATATTTAATACATTTTATTTTGGTCAACTTACAAAAGCAGCAAAAATTTATTGTTCACTTTTAAAGAAACTTTTCATTAAGGAATTTGATTAAAAACCTTTTCTTATTAATTACGCTAGGGAACAACATTTTTGTTTCTTGAAAACTATTTAGTGTTTCTTATAGAACTTTTGATGCTGATTCCAAATATGGTTTCAGAATTTTTCTATCACCCATAGTTTTCAAGAAAATAATATTTCCATTTACTCAGAGTTTTCCCAAAATATTAGTTAAAATTAAGTGTACTAATTTAATTTTACTTTCTTTTTTTTCCAGGTTAACTATATTTAATAGTATTTTTTGCATTAAAAAAATATAGCTATTTAAACAAACAGATTTTTAAAAAAAAGAAAATTTTTTTTTCAAGTTTTGCTCAAATTTTAAAATTTTTCACAGTAGAAAAAATTGGTTTTTCATTCCAAAAAGTTTTCCGTGATTTCAATAATTTTCCGCCAGCATGAATCGAAACTGTATTAATCCCAGATACACATTTTGCTACGTATGTGGAGAACTGACCATAATGGCACAGAGGAAGACGATGACCCCACTCGTGAAGAAGGCTTACGAACTTTATTTTGGATGTAAGGTAGGCAACCAAGACAAATCCTGGGCACCTCATATCTCATGCATTTCCTGTGTCATCACTCTTAGGGGTTGGATTAAAGGTACCCGCAAATCTATGCCATTTGCCATACCAATGATTTGGAGAGAGCCCAAGGATCACCTAACGGATTGCTATTTTTGTATGACTAACGTTTCAGGATTCTCTGCCAAAAATAAACATAAAATTCAATACCCAAATCTTGCATCTGCCATGAGACCAGTACTACATGACGATGATAACCCAATTCCAACTCCCCCAAAGTCATGGACACTGGATGAAGAGTCTGAAGTTGAACCAATGGAAATTGATGACACTAAAGATACAGACTTTCAGCAACCTGAATCAAATAAACCACGTATGATAACGCAGGTTATGCTGAATGATCTCGTGAGAGATTTGGACTTTCCGAAAAAGAAAGCGGAATTATTGGGCTCCAGGCTACATGAATGGAATTTGCTGGCAAAAGATACAAGCATATTGGCGTTCCGCACTCACCAAAAAGATCTGATGCAGTATTTCTCCTCGTCAGGTGGTTTATGCTACTGTAATAATGTAAATGGACTGCTGTTAGCTCTCGGTCATGAGCACAAATCTGAAGATTGGCGTTTATTTATTGACTCTTTGAAGCTAAGCCTCAAGGTTGTACTACTTCACAATAGAAATAAATACCCTTCCATTCCTGTAGGGCATGCTGTCCACATGAAGGAATCTTACGAAAATATGAAACTCATCCTTCAGCAGATTAATTATGACCAGTTTCATTGGTATATATGTGGGGATTTAAAAGTCATCGCACTTCTTCTGGGAATGCAGCTTGGTTATACGAAGTTCTGCTGCTTCCTTTGTGAATGGGACAGCAGAGCCAGAGATTCGCATTATTTTGTAAAGGATTGGCCACTTCGTCAAAAATGTATCCCAGGACTGAAGAATGTGTCTCATGAACCCTTAGTTGACCCCAAGAAAATATACTTACCGCCACTTCACATCAAACTTGGCATCATGAAAAATTTTGTCAAAGCAATGAACAAGGAAGATGAGGCATTCAAATATTTGAAGAAAAAGTTTTCACGACATAGCGATGCAAAGATAAAAGAAGGGATCTTTGTTGGTCCCCAAATCAGAGAGCTCATGAAAGATCAAAAGTTTGATGATGCCTTGAGAGGAAAAGAAAAAGTGGCATGGGAGGCCATGAAGAATGTTGTCACAAATTTTCTAGGGAACATCAAAGCCTCTAACTATGAAAAAATAGTGCAGGACATGATTGAAGCATATATGTTATTGGGATGTAATATGTCACTAAAAATCCATTTCTTGCACTCCCATTTAGATTTCTTCCCTGAAAACCTCGGCGACGTAAGCGATGAGCATGGAGAAAGGTTCCACCAAGATATAGCTACTATGGAGAAACGCTACCAAGGGAGGTGGGATCCGGCAATATTAGCTGATTACTGCTGGACATTGATGCGAGAAGCTCCTAATGAAAACTACAAGAGAAAATCAGTGACAAAGAAGTCTTAAGAAGAATATTTTAAATGCCAATCTGCCACTAATATAATTTTTATGAAGTATTTTTACTAACTTCCATACACTTTTTGAATAAATATTAAAATACAAATTTCTCAGTAACCTTGGGTGATAGAGAAATTCTACGGCTATATTCGGAATCAGCGGAAAAACTCCTATAAGACCGACCTGTTCACGTCCAAGAAACAAAAAAAAAGTTAAAATTTGTTCCCCAGTGTTATTTTAACTAGCTATATATGTTCAACCAGTAACAATAACTGAAAAACTAGAGTAGCTAATACAGTTGCAGAAACAAATTGCTAAAAAATTGAAATTTCAAGTGTACCAAATTTAGTACCACTTATTAATCCTTTAACACCGGGTGTGGATGTGATTGATAATAATCACTAATAATTTTGTAGTGATTTTATGAGTCATTTTAAACCTCAAACAAAGGCAGGAAAGGTAAAGCATTCACAGATGTTGACTGTCATTTGTGGAAAAACCTAAAACATCAATTGCTGTTGACTGGTGTTCTCTATGAGAACAGCAATTTATTTATTTATTTATTTTTTGTCAAAGTAATTTTTGAGGTTTCTATTTATTATTACAGTGATCCCCCAACCTGCATGAGGGTTCTATTCCTGAAAAAGCTCATGCAGCACAAAATTGTGCAGGTCAGAACTATCTCCCCATAATATAAATGGAGACAAAAGTTTAAAAAATTATCTATAGAGTAATTTTTACCTGAATAAAAGCTTTTAAATCATTGTACAATAAGTGTACAAAAATAATATTGCATGTAAAATAATATATAACAAGTATAAATAGTAAAAACTTATAAAACAAACAAATTTCAAAAACATCACTATAAAAATAATGTAACAATCCAGAGGAGCATGAGAAAGATGACTCGATATAAACTAGCCAGTCATACAAGAAATGAGCTACTGGGCATGTTACTGCCAGCTGCAAATGCTAAAGTATCATACATACATATGTACTGTGTATGTATCATATTCATAAGTATAATATGTAGCTATCATACACAAAAGGATCATACATATCATATGCGTAAGTATTGTATGGTATCATATCATATATATATACAGTATATGCGTAAGTATTGTATGTATCATTCGTATCATACTGTGTACACAAAAAAGAGTTGTCATTTTTTTAGTATTTACCACAATTTTTAAAAATTTGCACTTTGAATCTTAGCATGTGCAGATCTAAAAAAGAGTAGTGAAATGTCCTTGTCCTATCTCTGAATTAGTGCAAGTTGGGGGATCACTGCACTATTACAGTCAATCCCCAATATTCAAAGGAATACAAAGGACACCAAACCAGCTGGTCCCTATGAGGCTGTCTGTTTAAGAAAGGAGTTAAAAGTAGTAAGAAAATTTAAAGATGAGAGAAAAGAGGTTGAGAGGTAGGAAAGAAATTTAAAGCTAAAGTGAAAATTTTTGAAATACAGAGGAGGGAATCCAAGTGAAAATTCTACAATATTTTTATATGCTAACAAATGCTTCCAACATGGGGTTTAAGGCAAGATAAGCATCTAGTTTCTTTTTAAAGGATTTGATTGAATTACTTTGAACTACACAGGCTGGCAATCCATTCCACAAATTAACTATACGATTGAAGAACAACTGTTTAGCTTCATTAGATTTAAAATGTTCACCCACTAATTTCAGACCATTACCATAAGTTCTATCTACATTCCTGAAGATGAAATATATTTTCACATCAACATTATCAAAACATTTAATCATTTTAAAAACCTGGATTAAATCTCCTTAAATTTGCCTTTGTACAAGTGAGAATAAATTTAATGTTTCTAAATGGGCAGTGTATGATTTGTTTCTAAGTCTGGGAATCATCTTAGTAGCCCATCGCTGCACATTCTCCATTCTGTCTATGTCCTGTCATAAAAATGGGGACCAGAATTGAACCTGGTGTTCCAGGTGGGGGTGTACTATGCAATTATATAATGTTAGTACCACTTTATCTGAATTAAATTCAAATTATCTACCAATAAATCCTAAGATTCTATTTGCTTTTCTGACTGCTTCAATACATTGCTTACTTGGTTTAAGAGTATCAGTAACAATAATATCTAAATCTTTCTCTTCCATAACATTTGTTAGTGTCTTGTCACGCATAAAATACTTCTCTTTTAAACAGTGTTTCTACCAATATGCAATGTTTTACATTTATATATATTAAAGTTCATTTGCCAAATTTCCACCCACTTGAGTAATTTATTAATATCTTCTTCAATCTGCAAACATTCTGCTGTTAATTTTGTTCATCCCCCTAGTTTGGTTTTATCCACAAATTTTGAAATTATACTCTTAATTCCCAAGTTGATGGCAGTGATATAAATAATAAAACAGGGCTGTGGAGTCGGAGTCGTGGAGTCAGAGTCAGAGTCAATTTTGGTGCTGCTGGAGTCGGAGTCGGAGTCAGTAAAAATGTACCGACTCCGACCTCAATATAAATTTTAATAAAATATGTTTTTGTGTGTGATATCACTGGCAGCTATGGTGGTTAAACCACTTAAATAATAACCACAATGTTTTCCATTTCAGACACTAATGCCATTAATTCATTTTTTCTTTTCAGATAATATTTTTTATTTTTAATGCTTATTTAATTTCGAGTTCTTTCTAAATTTCATAAGTTTTTAACTTTCAAGTCTAAAACCTGTTTCACAATGGCAAAGACACTTCCAACAAAGTCTGCAGTTTTTGAATATTTTACAATAACCACAGATGGGAAACATTTCGTGTCAATGTATGATAGAAGATGATGATGGTGAAAAATTATGTGAAGCAAAAATCAGTGGTTTTACTGGCTCTGATAAAAATGCACCAACCAGAGCATCAAATTTGAAAAGACATTTGCAGCGTTTCCATCCCAAAATTTTAGAAGTTGTCATTGAGAAAGATAGTAATAAAAACCTTCCAACTACTTCAAAGTTAACAAAAGATCAGAAATCTACTGAACGACAAGCACCACTTACAAGATTCTTTACTACAGACAAAGTTACCATAACAATGACCACAGAAAAGGTCAAGGAGCACATCATCGAACTGGTGGTAAGAAATGGTGTAGCCTTATCTTTATTTTCACAACCAGCCTTTCTAGGCCTAAATTGAGAAATGGCCAAGAAACTTGGAGTTTCTCTGGAAAGACAAAGTATCAGAAAAATTATAGGTGAAGAAGCCACAAATAAAAAGGAAGAACTTCGAAGAACTCTTAAGAGACGCTTCATGTTTATTAAAATGGATGCAGCCACGCATCATAGAGTTAACTATTTTGCCATCAATGCTAGATTTGTTGATGAAAACAATAAAATGGTAACTCGGACATTGGGAGTAAAGGACACCGAGGTGCAGCCAGGACCTCTAAAATTTATGCTATTATCCAGAGATGTGCAGGAAAGGGAGCTATTTTGGAGCAAGCGACACGCTGGGGGAGCACATATATGATGATTAAGTGTTTGCTTGATCTAAAACCCTTCCTAGAAGACATTGATAATCCCAAATCCCAATGTTTCACTAACTGAAATTCAATGGAGGGAGGTTACACAATTAGAAGCTCGGCTTGCTCACCCTTATATTGTCACCAAAAAGTTGCAAGCAGAGGATTTAACTCCTGGTACATTCCTATGAGAATGGAAAAATTTATTATTTCGTCTATCCCAAACTGGAGGATTAATTGCTGATGGAATTGTATCCTCAATGAAGAAAAGAGAGGGTCTGCTACTGGAAAATGAGATCTTATTAGCTGCTGTCTACATAGATCCAATGAACTGAATTTTGTTGACCAAAGAACAAATTGCTAAAGCAAAAGAGGCCCTCTGCGAGGTTGCAATTCACATAAAAGGGCTATTACCTGAAAATGGTCTCTGGATTATTTCCTAATCGCCTTTTTTCATTCGTTTTTCGGTTTATAATTTCTGTATAATAAACAACAATGTAATAACCAATGTAATAATAAATTTATAATTTCTGTAATTAATAATTATGCAATATTAAATGTAATAAATCCTCAATGAAGAAAAGAGAGGGTCTGCTACTGGAAAATGAGATCTTATTAGCTGCTGTCTACATAGATCCAATGAACTGAATTTTGTTGACCAAAGAACAAATTGCTAAAGCAAAAGAGGCCCTCTGCGAGGTTGCAATTCACATAAAAGGGCTATTACCTGAAAATGGTCTCTGGATTATTTCCTAATCGCCTTATTTCCACATCCAGAGATGTGCAGGAAAGGGAGCTATTTTGGAGCAAGCGACACGCTGGGGGAGCACATATATGATGATTAAGTGTTTGCTTGATCTAAAACCCTTCCTAGAAGACATTGATAATCCCAAATCCCAATGTTTCACTAACTGAAATTCAATGGAGGGAGGTTACACAATTAGAAGCTCGGCTTGCTCACCCTTATATTGTCACCAAAAAGTTGCAAGCAGAGGATTTAACTCCTGGTACATTCCTATGGGAATGGAAAAATTTATTATTTCGTCTATCCCAAACTGGAGGATTAATTGCTGATGGAATTGTATCCTCAATGAAGAAAAGAGAGGGTCTGCTACTGGAAAATGAGATCTTATTAGCTGCTGTCTACATAGATCCAATGAACTGAATTTTGTTGACCAAAGAACAAATTGCTAAAGCAAAAGAGGCCCTCTGCGAGGTTGCAATTCACATAAAAGGGCTATTACCTGAAAATGGTCTCTGGATTATTTCCTAATCGCCTTATTTCCACATCCAGAGATGTGCAGGAAAGGGAGCTATTTTGGAGCAAGCGACACGCTGGGGGAGCACATATATGATGATTAAGTGTTTGCTTGATCTAAAACCCTTCCTAGAAGACATTGATAATCCCAAATCCCAATGTTTCACTAACTGAAATTCAATGGAGGGAGGTTACACAATTAGAAGCTCGGCTTGCTCACCCTTATATTGTCACCAAAAAGTTGCAAGCAGAGGATTTAACTCCTGGTACATTCCTATGGGAATGGAAAAATTTATTATTTCGTCTATCCCAAACTGGAGGATTAATTGCTGATGGAATTGTATCCTCAATGAAGAAAAGAGAGGGTCTGCTACTGGAAAATGAGATCTTATTAGCTGCTGTCTACATAGATCCAATGAACTGAATTTTGTTGACCAAAGAACAAATTGCTAAAGCAAAAGAGGCCCTCTGCGAGGTTGCAATTCACATAAAAGGGCTATTACTGAAAATGGTCTCTGGATTATTTCCTAATCGCCTTTTTTCATTCGTTTTTCGGTTTATAATTTCTGTATAATAAACAACAATGTAATAACCAATGTAATAATAAATTTATAATTTCTGTAATTAATAATTATGCAATATTAAATGTATAAATTTAATTATAAATGTAATAATTATGTAAAAATAATAGAATCTGTATGTTTAGAACAGGAAGATAGTTTTTAAAAAATTTGTGCGAATGTACTTAATGAAAATGCCCCTCCTGTCTCGAGAGAATGGAATCTAACCTAGGTGCGAATTTCTTAACGGTCGATCCCTGAACTGTTTTTCCCTCTTGTTTTGTTTCATTTGTGTTTCTGTATCCACCCGAGGAGGATGCCAGTGGGCGTCGAAACTGTCGTGGAAATAAACTCTGTCTATTAGAGTGGGTTTTTATTCTCATATGCGTTGTGTTGTACATACATTGCAGCTAGCAATAAGAGATGGATTGAAAGATCGCCATGCAGCTACTCTGATAGGCAAGTTGAGGCAAGTAGCCACTGCAGCCAGGACCTCTAAAATTTATGCTATTATCCAGAGATGTGCAGGAAAGGGAGCTATTTTGGAGCAAGCGACACGCTGGGGGAGCACATATATGATGATTAAGTGTTTGCTTGATCTAAAACCCTTCCTAGAAGACATTGATAATCCCAAATCCCAATGTTTCACTAACTGAAATTCAATGGAGGGAGGTTACACAATTAGAAGCTCGGCTTGCTCACCCTTATATTGTCACCAAAAAGTTGCAAGCAGAGGATTTAACTCCTGGTACATTCCTATGGGAATGGAAAAATTTATTATTTCGTCTATCCCAAACTGGAGGATTAATTGCTGATGGAATTGTATCCTCAATGAAGAAAAGAGAGGGTCTGCTACTGGAAAATGAGATCTTATTAGCTGCTGTCTACATAGATCCAATGAACTGAATTTTGTTGACCAAAGAACAAATTGCTAAAGCAAAAGAGGCCCTCTGCGAGGTTGCAATTCACATAAAAGGGCTATTACCTGAAAATCCTGAACCACAGGATGAAGATATGAGTAGTAAGTCCCTCTCATCCTCTTCAAATGATGAAGAATTAGACTTTCAAAAATATTTAGCTAAAATTGAACGCTCAAAAGCAAAGTGTCACTGCTTAAACGTGCAAAGGCAACCTTTTGATGTTAAACTAATGAAATTTAAGCAAGATTTTTTTGATGGCCTAAAAGAAGTGGAAAAATATGATCGCTCATCTAAACTGACAATACAAGAAGTCATCCCCGCATATCCAGAGATTTTAAGAGATATAGCTATGATAGTAACAGCCATGCCACCCACTCAGGTCAGTGTGGAGAGACTGTTTTCCGCACTGAAAATAATTAAATCAGATTTAAGGGCTTCAATGAAAGAGGATCTGGCAGAAGCAATTCTGTTCCTAAGAACAAGTTATTCGTAAATTTTAGATTGTCACCCTTGGCCTTAGTTCAGTGGTCGGGGAACAGGGGTAAATTACCCAAATGGGGGTAAATTTAAAACTTTTGGGGGTAATGCGTGCGGTATGAGACACACTTTGTGCTGATATTTTTTTTGTATATTTTTATTTTATTTTGTTACATAAATGTGGCGTTATTCAAAATTTTATAATATTACGAATTTACGTCCTGATTATGTCCTCAAATATATTTTGGGGTAATACCCAAAAAAGTTCGCCGACCACTGCCTTAGTTTAATAAATTTTGCAGGAATACTTTTATATTTTTGATTGCATTTAATGAAATTTTTATTTTGTCATAGTCTTAAATTTAATTTTTGTTTTGTTTTATGCTCAATGAATTTTGTTTTTCACAAATAAAAAATAAAAAAGCCGTAATGGCATCGCTACAACCATTAGACTCAAACTTTGCAGGTTATGGGTTTAAAAAGTAGCCTGATGATTCACGTGGTGGTGATGAAATGCCTCTTGTGTAATTATCATCATAGCAGATTTAGAATTAATATACCTTCGGAGTCGGATAGACAAAAAATTGAGGAGTCTGAGTTGGTTTTTTTATGTGCCAACTCCACATCCCTGTAATAAAAAGAACCATTTCCTGAGGCAATTGGTTCCTCGAAAACATGATGGATAACAAATAATGATTTCCTATAGACCCAATGTTATAAATGAGGGTTACATTCCCAGGTCCCCAGGTCTTAAGTATAAAGTGCCTTTAATAGTGCCTTTAATGCTTACCATGTTGCGCATGCTTAATAATGTCTAGTTTTATTTCCAATGTCACAGGTTTCCTGGGCCTTTCACTCTAGAACCACTAGAGTCACTATTAGAATGCTTAGATTGTAAATAAATTTAATAAATTATTTCACCAAATAATAACCAGAGCAACATAAGACAACTGTCCACTATGGCATTCAAAGAACAGACTGAAGGCAGATTTGAAGTTTGGAAGCTCCAGACACTGCCCCAGATAACGAGTGGATGAATGAATGATGAAATGTGCATTGCTTTGCCTCTGGGCTAATGGACAAAAAATGGATAAGCAGTAATGAGCCATGGATATAGGGGTATGGTATTAACTGATTAACGATAAATAAGCAAAGAAATGGATAACAGGATGATGGATAATGGGGATGGACTATTATTATTATTTTGCAAATTTGTCTGCAAATGTAGACTGCATACCCACATGAGCAAATATTTTGTGACTGCAAAGAACTATTTTAACTGTGAACTAAATCAGTAATGGTTTCATTCAAACAAATTGTACTTAAGATCTTTATAAAAAATATTATGCTTCGTGTGTTTGGCTACAATCTGCCATAGGCTATCTTCAGATTTTCAAAAAGAATCAACTGTCTGCCTTCTCACCACAACTCATTTGGGAAAAACAAACTCTTGATAATGTATACAGTAATACCTTGCATAGTACGGTTAATGCATGCCAAAAAAATACTGTACTATGCAATACCGTACTGATGAAGGTATTATTATAATGTGTTTTAATGTAATGCATTCCAATCATACGATTATATGCATCTGTTCGCAAAAATATTTAGCCATTTGCTTACTGCAAATCAATGCACATGGAACTCTTGCACACACTTGCGCATAAAGAAATTAAAAAGGATAAAAATAAATTTAAAAATAGTAGTACGTACAGTACTAAAGACTTTTATTAGTAAATAAACAATGTACCGTACATACAGTAAAGACAAAGATAATTTTTATTTAAAAAAATATTTGAACAAGGTAGTTTGCACAGTTTTTTTCTTCTTTTTATCAGCATACATATCTTTATAGCATCAAATATCATTTTGTAACGCCTGCCTAACTTTAATGCCTTGTTCAATGTTTGGATCCGCATTCATTATGAAGTCACAAGCATCTTCTACTTTTGCAATTAACGTTGATAGCTCATCCAATGTGAATTCTTTCGTGGGCACAACATTTTCTTCTTCTTGATTTTCCTCTTTTTCTTCATATAAACGTTGCTGATCCATTTCCACAAGAGTTTCGTGTGTACAGTATATAAGGCTACAACTTCACTGCTCGGAATCTGGAGCGATACTGATGTATGCATCACGCTAGTACCGGTACATAGCTTAAAAGATGGTACGTATGTACTGTCATACAGTAGCAGTCCAATATCAGTGCGTAATGCAGTTAAAAAAAATTTCATATTTTTAAATTTATAAACCGTATTATAGCAAAACCCATACTGTTCAAAACCGTAATATGCAAGGTATTACTGTATATGCATGCAGGGTACTAAAAGAATCACCATTCATATAACTTGATATAAGACTAATTTTGATTTTATATATATATAATATATATATATGGGCTGAATTTCACAATAAAACACGTGAAATGAATAAATGCTGCAAACCCACAAAGAAAAAGAAAACGATTCCAATCGTTTTTCTTTTTCCTTGCGGGTTTGCAGCATATATATATATATATATATATATATATATATATATATACACACACGCAGTAAAATCACAGAATAACATGTGATCTTATTAATAAGCAAACAACCACAGGGAAAAGGAAAGAGAAACATAAAATCTAAGCGCTTTCGTAATATATTTCTTTCTTGTCCCTGAAGATGTGAATATATCATGAAAGTGCTCGGATTTCATGTTTCTTTTTCCTTTTCCCTGTGGCTGTTTGTTTATATATAATATATATGAATAGAAACGACATAAGTATTAAGGAACGTCTCTGCACACGAGGAGGAGAGATAACGAATAAATGAAAAATGAGGCGAACTGCCCGGGAATTGAACCCAGGGCCTTCCAATTGCCCTGGGTTTGATTCCCGGGTGGTTCGCCTCATTTTTAATTTATTCGTTATCTCTCCTCCTCATGTGCAGAGACGTTCCTTAATACTTATGTCATTTCTATTCATTTATATACTGCGTGGTCATTGCAGTTATATGCATATATATATATATATATATATATATATATATATATATATATATATATATATATATATATAGCCTTTGGTTAGCTTCCGCCCAAATTGTTCATTCTGACAAAGGTCAAGCTTTTCACTCCACCTTAGACCTACAGTTTAACATGGAATCTGAACCATGCCCCACCAGCAGCCCAGCATCTAGGCCACCCAGGGTATGGTACCCATTTATCTACCAACCACTTCCTTTTATTGTGTGGTATGGAAGGATGAACAGCTGGGTTTTGCTGTATGCCAGCTGCAATCACCAGGTCTCAAACCTGGGGCCAATGGATTCATAGTCAGTGACACTAACCACTACACCACCTAGGCATATATAGGGTGAACCAAATGTAGGTGGACAGTAAATGATAACGTTTATTTTGAGAATACATATTTAATTTTTTTGTATACTATAATACAAAATAAAATTTAAATAAATTTAGTTATAATATTTAATATAATATAACACAAACACCATAGTTATAATGAACACCATAGTTATAATATAATATAACACAAACCGTATTCAACCTACTGTCCACCTACTTTTGGTTCACCATGTGTATATATATATATATATATATATATATATATATATATATATATATATACAGGGTGTTTCTAAAGTAACCATCTATTTTGGTGAAATAGGGGGATTTTAAACAATTGTTATATTGGCATAATGGTATGTGCATTGTTATACAAAATTCATGTATTTATAATATTTCAATTACTTTAAACGATTTTTTGTTAATTATTTTACTTTATTTTCAGACCCATATCATTGATGATGAATGTGCAAGAACGGGTTTATGTAGTAACATGCAGGATAAAAGGCATGAAGTGCAATGAAATTAGAGAAAAGTTTGAGAGAAGGTTTCGTAAAACAGGCCCTAGAGACCAGGCTATTCGCGAATTAGTAAACAAATTTATGAGGACTGGATCTGTGCATGATGAGCGTAGATCTGGACGGCCAAGATGATCTCACGAAAGAATTGAATCTGTTCAAGAAGCATTCGAAGAGGATCCACAATTATCGATTCGGAGGGCATCCCACAGATTAGAAATTCCACAAACAACAGTTTACAGAATTCTACGTTATGATTTAAAGAAAAAGCCATACCACATTCAAGTGTTCCACAACTTACAAGAAGATGATTATCCACGAAGAGCAACAATGTGTGCCAAGCTTACAAATATATATATATATATTTTCATGTTTTAAAGGTGTTTTTTTTTATAATTCATATTATTTCGCAAAATAGATGGTTACTTTAGAAACACCCTGTATATACAGTATATATATATAATTAGGGTGTCCCAGCCTCACTTGTGAAAATAAAAATTTGCAAGAGTCAAATCGCACACCCCTTTAATTAATTACACTTGAAGAAAGGAAAACATGGGCGAAATTTCATTGGCCTATTAGGAGGGGAAGGGTCCCCTCATTGACCTTGTTTATTTGACCCTATATGAACAAACGTAAATGCTCAGCATTAATCATTCTAGAATGGAAGAATGAAATGTAAATTCTTTCTAATGACTAAATTAAAGGAAATGGAAATTCTTCCTAATGGCACATTTCATTCGGGGGACAGAGGATCTTTTTGTCTGCTGAGGGGAACTGCTGGCGGTGGTATTCGACGACTTGGTACACGAGCTGCCGTTCCTCCTCATTTTTTGTCAGGCCCTCGTTGAAATCTTCCGCCAGTTTCACCGCCCGTTCTGCCGCGTCGTTCACAGACTTCAACGATGGTGCACATCCTTCGAGATCTTTGGGGTTTTTGGAACTGGCAGCTTCAGGCAATGAAAAAGGTTTTGAGTCCTTTTCGTGACCAAGGTGCTCAAATCCGACCGTCTCACGGTCAAGACACTCTTTCCCTCCAGCCGACGCAGATCTTTTGGGTTTTCGGTCTTGTGCAGGTTTTGGAGCATGGCCGTCTTCTCTGCATCAGTGGTTTTGGAGGAGAACATAGCGAGTCCGGCTAAATCTTCGCTTAGGTACCAGAGGTGGCCCCGTAATTTCGTCAATGCGGCGGTACCTACATCATGATCCACCGCCTTGTACCGCTCTAGGTCCTCCAACAGCTCCAGGTCATTGACGGGCGCGTCCGCCGTCAATGGAGCCTCGAACCACCTCTGGAGGTAGATGGTGACGGCAAAGACATTTATCCTGCGTAGTGACCGGACCTCGTGAGCGGTCAGGTGGAATTGGCTTCGGAAGATGAACATCTTAAGACAGTAAATGCCTTTGGCCATCCACCTGGCCCGGTGGTATGCTCCAGGACGATTGTACCAGAGATCTCGTTTGCCATGACCATCGAGGAAGACCAGAGCGAGGATCAGGAACTCCCGGTAATCGTCTCTTGGGTGGCCAACTTCAAGCTGGTCTTCAATGAAGTGGACAATCTGCTCTTTTTTCAACGCCACCCATTCCGAAAGGATGTCACTTGGGCCATCGCTGTTGAATGGAGAAGCCTGCTTCTGGTCGATGAACTCCCATTGAGATTTGAAGCGAGCGAACAGCACAATTTCGGGGCCAGAAGACTGAGGTGATTACCAATTCCATCATGTGGTGTCTGCAAGCCAGGAAAAGAACGCAGCGGTCCATTTGGTCCTGGATAATCGTACAAGCGCCGCTGTGAATACCGGTATTCGCCGCTGTTGTGTCGAAGCAGAGACTGGCAATCCATGGTTGAACTTGTGGCCAATCATCCAGCACCTTCAGAACAGCTCCAGCCATCTGCTGTCCCATGCTGTCAGGGATTTTTTGGATCGCCAACAACTTCTCAAGATTCTTCCCGCTGACCAGCACTGGTATGCGATCCGATTTCCCTCCATCCAAATCAGGGAGGAGTTTGCCATCAAAGTGGACGACATGCAGCGTATCAGGATTGAACTCGGTCTTGATTCCGGCTGCCAAGTTCTTCCTGGACTTCTGCCATGAATGGTGAAGACTTGATTTGGACAAGGTGACCAAGGATAACTCAACTCCCGTGGCAGCGAGTGCTGGAGCCACAATGTGCATCGCTTGGCGTACTGAGGTTCCAGTTCGATCCAGGGCTGCGGCAAAATTGGGATATTGGATGATCCTCCTTGCCGACACTTGGCCGTCCTTGGGAGCGGATCGAGGAGTCGAAGGACCAGGAGAGGAATATTGGACATCATCATTGGATGCTTCGGCCATGGACTCCAAAGAAGAAGAAGACCCACTTTTCACCGTTCCTTTTGCTTGCAGTGAGTCCATCTCTTCGCGGCTTTTCTTCTTCCTCTTCTCTTCAGCTGCTCGGCGTTTCTCCCACTCCGCTGCCCTGCGAGCAAACTCCAGGTCCTCTCCTCCGATGTACATCTTCCACATGGTTCGCTGGTCATTCAGAAAGTCTTGATCTTCGGGGACTTTGATGAGTTTCATGGCGTTGGCATGAGCTGTTTCGAACAGTGTATTCAGGTTGGCTTGGAATCCCTTTTCCCACTCCAGTTGCTTCTCTCCCCCACAGTTTCAGTTTCTGGCAACCTTCTCGTAGTCCGTGGAGAGGGCCTTGATCCTCTCGACGCACTTGGGCTTGTGGGAGGTCGGAATAGATGCCCGAGCCCACACCACCATAACTTCATCAGCTACCACATTGGCAGCTTCCGCCGTGGACGTTTTTTTCTTCTGAGTGAAGAACAACAGATGTCGAAGAACATCTCCCACTGTTGGGAGCTGACACAGCATTTCCAGGGGTTCATTTCACAACACCCCCACCAACCACACAGTCTCCTGCTTTCTTGTATCCATAACCTGAAAAGAAATATGCTACAATTAGTATAAGGTAGAGAGTAGCCATTCAGCAATAGTAACACATGGTTTGAGGGGACCCTTAAAATTAAAGAACACGAATGAAATTCATCTTGCTGGCATGTTTTCACGAGTGGAAGAAATTAGGGGGGTGTGCATGACAAACTTCAGGAACAAAAAAAATTGGGACACTCTAATATATATATATATATATATATATATATATATCCCCGCAAGGGGGTTCTAAGCTCGTGCTCTTGAGTGCTCTTTGTGCTCGTTTGTACGTGCTTGTTCCTGGAGGTTTCACGTGCGCCCTCCCGGCCCTAGCACCCAAGGATGATGGGGCTCGACCCTGCAGTCCTTGTCATCCTTGGTCTTTTTCCACTTCGACTGTCCCCTCCACCCTTTCTTTTTCCTCTGTCTTTCCTCTCACTTTTTCTTTGTTTTTCCGCTGAGATATGCCCTTTAAATAGAGGCGAATCAGTTCTTCCTGAACTAAAAAAAAAAATATATATATATATATATATATATAGTGGACCCCCGCAGTACATTGTATTTCACACTGCGTTATTTTGTATTGCGTTGCAGCTCCCATAGAGCATAATGTATTCACACTGCATCAGAAATTTGCAGTGCATTATGCACTGCATTATTGTTCCAAGCACATTTTGAACCTACGTGATGCAGCAACCATGCATGGTCAGTTTATTATTGTACGCTGTAGTGGGTGGATGCTCTGTGATTTCATTTAGAAATTATCTGTGTAATATAGTTTATATTTTAATAAATATAACTATCTATTGTGATAATAATTTACAGTGTACCTTAATACATACTGTGGTGTAATTTTAATTGAAATTTAAAAGCAAATAAAGATTGTTTTTAATTAAAATAGAGTGGTGCGTCTGATGTTTACAAAGTTTGTTGTTGTTTACAAGTGACACAGTTATCTCAAAGATAACTTAAGCAGAAGAGCCTCCAGCTTAAGGTAAATGCTAATTCTGTGGTTTTGTTTTAATTTTATTTAGCTATTATAATTATGTGATATTAATATGCTTTTAATTTGCTATTTTGTGCATTATTTATCATTTTTATATGTGTTTTAACCATAGAAAACTCTGATTTTTACCCAAAAAGTCGTAGTTCCAAGGCTGTGGAACGAATTAGCCTAAATACATGTATTTTAGGGTTTCCATTGTGTTATTTTCACATAACATTGGTGTTTCTGGAATGAATTAATAAAGCAATGTGAGGGACCACTGTGTGTGTGTGTGTATATATATATAACCTTTGGTTTGCTTCTGACCGAATTGTTTACTCTGATGAAGGTCAAGCTTTTCACTCACCTTGTAGACCTACAGTTTAACATGAAATTTGAACCATGCCCCACTGGGCCACCAGCAGCCCAGCATCTTTAGCCACTAGGCCACCCAGGGCACCCATTTATCTACCAACCACTTTCTTTTATTGTGTGGAAGGATGAACAGCTGGGTTATGCTGCATGCTGGCTGCTGTCACAGGTCTCAATCCCAGGGCTGATGGATTCGTATTCAGCAATGCTAACCACTACACCACACAGTAGACCTTTATTTCACAGTCCAATATTTCCCTTTCTTTATTTCACAGTACCCTAAATTACTCCCATTTTTTTATATAGTACAGTCTAAACACTATTTCATGCTTCATCAGCCAATGACAAGCAAAAGTTTCACCCACTTCTCAGCAGATGGCACTACAGCTGTGCCTAAGCACAGGCACTGGATGAATGGGGCAGTAAACCAGCAAGTCAGATGTACAAGCCACATTGTAACAGGAGTTTATTATACACTACCCATATGTACATTATACAGTACAGTGATCTCCTGATGTGCACAAATTCAGAGATAGGGTAGTGAAATGTCCTCATCCTTTTTTAATCTGCATGAGCTAGGACTCAAAGATGAATACAATTTTTTTAAAATTGTGGTAAATACAAAAAATGACTTCTTAACACTTTTTCACAAGCAACTGTAAGTCCAGAACAAAGGCTCTTAGTGTACATGCACTTACAATACTATACATGCCCACATGCAACATACATTACACTGCTGCCACACTATATAAATAGTCCCCATGTAAATTGCGTATTAATTATTTCACAGTGTAATGCTGCTATGGAAACTTTAAGTATTGATTTAATATTAAAGTAAACTTACTGTATAAGCACAGTATGTACAATACTTCAGCATTTGCAGCTGGCAGCAACATGTCTGGTAGCATGTCACTCGTACAACTAGCTAGTTTATATCAAGTCCTCTTTTTTGTACTCCTCTAGAGTAAAAGTTTTTGTATTAAATGTTTTTTTTAACAAGATTTTACTATTTATACTTGTTATACAGGGTGTACATAAAGTCAGGATCTATTTTTGTGAAGCACTTGGAAATTATATGGAATTCAATCATGAAATGATAAAGTGGTAACATTTATTAAATAATTAAGAGTAGGATTTGACGTGATGCCCATCAGTATCCCTGCACAGCTCAAATCATTCTGCAGCATTTCTAAACACATTCTGGAGCATTTGCAGGGTTATGTTATCTGTAGCAGTTCGTATATGTGTACGTAAGTTTTCAAGACTCGTAATCTTCATCTGATAGACGTGCGATTTGATAAAGCCTCATGCAAAGAAATCTAAAGGGGTTAAATCTACTGATCTCGCTGGCCAAGGTCTGTTGCTTCCACCTCCGATCCAGCAATTTGGAAAATGTCCATTTAGATAATCCTGAACAATTTTGGCATAATGACAAGGAGCACCATCATGTTGATAGACGATGGTACTAACAATCCTATCCCCAATCAACTGAGGTTCAAGGAATTGCTGCAACATGTCCAGATAAATAAGCCCCGTAACTGTAGCTTCAGCAAAGAAAAAAGGACCATAAACCTTAGATTTTGTTAAACCCATCCAGACACTAACTTTAGGTGTCTCTCTTTCCCACTTTTGGACGAAATCATTCAGTCTTTCATCTGCCCAAATTCGACAGTTATGGCAATTTACTTTTCCACACATATGGAAAGTGGCTTTATCACTAAAGAGAATGTTGTCCATTAAATTATCACTCCAGATTTGTTCAACGAGATCAGCACACTTAGCACTTTGTTGAGGGAAATCTTCCTTATGTAAATCATGTAAAACCTGCAAATGATAGCTTTTCTTCTGCAAATTAACTTTCAGAATTTTGTGCACAGATGACGTTGGGAGGCCGAGTCTGTGTGATGCAGCACGAACAGATGTACGTGGCTCCTCAGTGATAATTCTGCGTACTGCATTCACGGTAAGATCTGACATACACGGTCGTCCTGATCTTGCTTCATCATTTACAGATCCTGTTCATTTAAATTTGTTCACCAATTTTCGTATTGTCTTGTCTATTGGCCCCGGCTTATGAAATCTCCTTCTGAACTTCTCTCTGATGTCATTGTATTTCTTTCCCTCGATTCACCAAATTACTATTGCCACACGCTCTTCTGTATTCATTCTAAGGGCTTCTGAAAAGAAAAATAGAAAAAAATAATTATTTCACAAAAATAGATCCTGACTTTATGTACACCCTATATATTATTTTACATGCATTATTTATATACATTTATTGTACAATGATTTAAAAGCTTTTACTCAGGTAAAAATTATTTTAATGATTTTTTTCAACTTTTGTCCCCCAAACCCCATTTATATTATGGGGAGATAGTTCCAATCTGTACAATTTCATACTGCATGAACTTTTTCAGGAGTGGAACCCTTGTGCAGGTGGGGGGATCACTGTACATACTCAGTCTGTCTAGTCTTAGTGTATTTTTTGTATTTTCATATTTTTTTTTTAATCCTCTCAATCAATGTTTAGTGAAATAAACATCTTAAAGGCATTTTTTGGTGTATTTTTGGGGGGTTCCAGTCCCATCCTATTTTTCTCATTATAATATACAGAATGATATATCG